>BLSH010262743.1:1201674-1232901 GCA_018402905.1 Glandirana rugosa
AGAAACCGTTCATATATCACCCCTAAGATGTGACTGGTGGTTACATTACCTCTTAAATGTTACTGGTGGTTATACTTCCCCTAAATGTTACTGGTGGTTACATTACCCCTTAAATGTTACTGGTGGTTATACCCCCCAATGTGACTGGTGGTTACATTCCACTGAGAAGATGTGACTGGTGGTTACAATCCCCCCTAAATGTGACTGGTGGTTACATTTCTCCCTAAATCTCACTGGTGATCTCAACTCGCTTGTGGACCTGCAAGCCCAAGACGACCAGGCAGGCTTGAAGCCCTGTTTCAGGCCCAGGCCCAGACCTGCCTTGGGCTTTCGTTGTCCGTGCGATCGTTCGGGTTCCGTCCAGACCCGGACCCGGACTTTGTCCCGAAGTTCGGACGGACCAGCAGAACCCGAACGTCCAGGTGTTCGCTCAACTCTAGTGGTCACTCTAAATCCCTCTTTACATTGGTGGTCAGTGTAAATCCCCCCTAACATTGGTGGTCAGTGTAGAAGAGTCACCTTACATTGGTGGTCAGTGTAACCCCCCATATTGGTGGTCATTGTAAATTCCCCATTACATTGGTGGTCATTGTAAATCCCCTTCATATTGGTGGTCATTGTAAATTCTCCATTACATTGGTGGTCAGTGTAGAATCCCCACTATATACTTGCCAAAGATTTCCAGCTTTGCTCTAAATGATTTAGAATATGCCACAGTGTACTGCCTCCTAACTAATCCCATCACCTCACCACTACCACTGATCCCATCAACCCCCCAGCATTGCCACTGATCATGTCCCCTTCTCCAGCATTGCCACTGATCCCAGGAGTCCTAGGATCCCTAGGAGTTTTCTATGTGTTTTGATGTTTCCCCTTACCTTCCCAGTCCATGGTGTGCAGGCAGTGAGAAGATGATGCTCTGTAACCTTTAGCAACCAATCAGTGAGCAGTAATGGTGTGAACTAACCTCTAGCAACCAATCAGCGAGCAGTTATAATATGCAGTAACCTCTAGCAACCAATTAGTGAGTGGTAAGGATGTCCAGCAACCTCTAGAAACCAATCAGTGAGCAGTACTGATGTAAAGTAATCTCTAGCAACCAATCAACAAGCAGAAGTCATGTGCTGTAACCTCTAGCAAATAGTCAGTGAGCCATAATGTGTGCTGTAACCTCTAACAGTCAGTCAGTGAGTGGTAATGATACACTGTAACCTCTGGCAACCAATCACATTCGCTGCCTGATCTGATTCAGTAAACTGATTTTGAGTCTAGCTGCTATATATTGTATGTCTCAGAGCAGGTATAGAGCAAGATTGCATGGGGGTGGCAAGAAAATGTTTGCCCAGGGTCTAATCAATATTTAAGATGGCCCAGGCCTCACCCACATTGAGGCCTAGGCCCACGTGGCATGCTATACGGTCATTCTATTGTACTGTTATATAGTCTCCGTTCTGCCAATTATCTCTCTTTTTATGTATGGATATAATTCCACTGTCAAGGTTCTGCCCCGCTTTTACATTATGTACCAATAAAATTTGTTTCTTCTACCTACAATAGTTTTCTACTTCTCGTCTATCTGTGCCTCAAAAGTCCAGGGGGCTCCCTATGTTTAGCACCCCATGCTAAAATTTCCCTAGCATCCTTGAGTATCTATGGCTAAAGCACCTTCCATTGATAATGGGGAATATTGAGATGGTCTAAAATGTACATATTCAATCAAGGTTGTCTAAAACAAGAGTGAATGTAAATGCACCTGTTGGGAGCAACCAAACTGGACTGATTTCCAATGTTAAACTAACAAAAGTGCTTGTCTTCCTTAAACTATCAGTTTTCCTAGGGCATTTAACCTTGGACATCAGAAACATTCAATTTTAGGGGTACGTGTCATGTATCTGATAGTCTAAGGGCCCAAACACTGCCTCCACTTGACCTTCAGGTTTTAAAATTGGGGTAAATTTACATGGATGGCTTGACACAATGCACATTCCTTATTTGAAAAATGCAGCATGCCATCCTCCTGCTGACATGCAAGAGGTAAACACAGACTTAAATGAGAATACCTTCCTTACATCATTTAAGAACAGGGAGGTACGATCATTGAACTTCCCTACAACCATATTGTATGTGGTGCATCAAAAAAGTCATCATCATTTGGTAGAATGGAGTTCTGTTTCCATATGGTGCTTGATGATCATTTGAAGACACAATGTTGGATTTTCTGATAAAAACAATGGGATCTGCCTTACATACAAGCATTCATTTTTATCAGCTTTAGAAATCAATGCAAAACAGCAGAAAATAATATTTGTCGCACTACAATAAATATAGCAAAGTTGGTCACAATGGCTGAAAGATGTCCACTGACTGATTTAAGCCCTGGACAGCTAATATATCAAATGGATGCATTTCTTGAGTTCCTAAAGCTTATTGCAATGGTTTAATGGTTGCTAGGAATGAGGTTTAGGTTTGCTGTTACCATTTGTTCCGGACAAACCCTGCATGTATGAGGTTTGCAATCCTGGCAAATTCATGGTGAATTTTGCTGGGATGAATTCTTTATAACCATAATGGATTGTCTGCTTCAGGGCCTGTAGCATACAGTTGTTGCTGACACAGGCAAAGCTGCACTTTGAAGTAAGTTACTGCAAACTTGTGTGATTAAGTAGTGTGTAGCAAAAGTACCACACATTTATTCCCCTGATTGTCATTGCTACCAAAAATGTAGGCAAACCCCTTTAACCACTTGCCTACAGAGCACATTTACCCCCTTCCCGCCCAGGTCAATTTTCATCTTTCAGCACTGTCACACATTGAATGATAATTGCATGGTCATGCAACACTGTACCCAAACAAAATTTGTTATCATTTTTTTTCTCACAAATAGAGCTTTCTTTTGGTGGTATTTATGGTTGAATATATATTTTTATTAACAAGATTCAAAGGATCACATAAACAATCCACAGAAGTGGATATACAAAAAGAAAAAGGAAATAACCATGAGACCACATATATACATGTGAAAATGATGAACTGCGACAGCCGTAAAAGAAAAAGTCAACTTTCTATATGAGAGGTTTAAATTGTAAAGATACAGTAGTAGTAGTCCTAAAGGTCCACTCAGATTCCTAGAGCGGACGTCGCTATGTTGATGGGGACGGCAGACCACTGAGAGCCCATGGCTCCAGACAGTCTGCATCACTCATGTCATTAGCACAGTGGTAAAAAAAAAAAAAAAGAAAAGAAAAAACAAAGGCCCAGAAAAAGAAACATCAAAAATAAAATTACTGGGAAAAATTAAAAATAAAGAAAAGAATAAATGTGAAGAGGCTTGTAACCTTGTATATGGGGAGAAGAAAACGGAAAATGAGAGAAGAGAAGAAATTGAGAGAACATGACTAGAAAGTTGAGGGGAGAGAAAGGAAGTAGAAGAAGATCCTGGGGTGGGCATGGGTACCCCCTTTTGCCTGAAAGATGATATACAAATTAATTTAAGGATGACTTCTAAGAGGTGAGTCTATTATGGAGTTTCTCTGAAGAGGAGTAATACATCCAGACACACCAAAGTGTAGTGAATTTCTCCCTTTTATCAAGTTCCGTCGCCTGTTGTTCCTCCATTAGCATTATGTCATTGATCTTGGTTACCCAGGACGACAAGGATGGGACCGACTCATTTCTCCAACGCCTAGAAATCAACTGCCTGGCTGCAGAGAGAAATAATCTAAGCAGACTAGTTTTTTGGGGATTTTGTCGCCCCCGGTAGGATGCATAAGGTTATAGAGGGGGTGAGAGGTTCTTCATACATCTCCGAATAAACCTGAAATATCTGCAACCAGAAAGGACAGATTTAATCACATTACCACCAGATATGTATATATGTTCCTCTCTTCGAGTGACATCTCCAACACATTTCTGAGTTAGCGGGAGGGATCCGATGCATGGTGACAGGATCACGGTACCATCTAGATAGTAGCTTATAATTTTTTTCCTGTGCATAGCTTGAAACAGAAGAGTTGTGAGTGAATAAAAATGCAGTGGGCCAGGAACCAAGAACTAAGAAGCCTGAACATCCTGCCACGTTTCGGTCAAGCGCCAAACATTCTTAAGTAATGTGGTATAATTGAGTGCATAAAGGTCAGGAATTTGTGCCGCGATAGAGGTTCCCAGATATGTGATCGCTTTAGATTGCCAGCAAAATTGGAAATTGGACTGAATGACATGAAGTGTATCGGGAGGCAAGGAAATATTCAAGGCTTCCGTTTTGGTGAAGTTCAGTTTAAAATTACTGTGCGTGCTGAATTTGTTTATTTCTGCTAAAATGGAAGGGATGCTAATATGTGATTGGATAACGTGGAGGAGGAGGAGGTCATCCGAGTAAAGTGCCAGTAAATCAATGGTGTGTTGATGCCGTTTATGGAGGGGTTGGAACGTACGGCCTGTGCGAAGTGTTCAATAACAACCGCAAATAATAAGGGGAATAAGGGGCAGCCCTGTCGGGTCCCATTGAAGATGGGGAAGGTCGGGGGGGTGGGTACCATTCACCATCACTGAGGCCAAGGGTGAGGAATATAGAGACATAATACGGGAAAGAATTTTAGGGCCTAATCCTAGCTGCAAGAGAGACTGATGGAGAAAAGACCAATTGACCCTGTCAAAGGCCTTCTTGGCATCATAAGAGAGGAGGCAAGCAGGGATATTATTGTCCCAACTCAAATATATCTCAAAAAACATATAGCAGCGCTTATAATAAACAACTGTAAATGGCACCCAGTGATAAGTGACATTAATCGGAAAATGGATAATAAAAACTGATAAAAGTTCATAAATAGTAGCATCCAGTCACAGGAGACCCAGTCAGACTCGCCAATAATGCAGGATTCCAAAACTGCAGGTGCCCGACTTCCCAATAGATGTACGCTTACCACAAGCATATGCCAGGCATTCTCATGCTCAGGCAAATGCACTAGTATGTGCTCCTCCAAAACAAGTAGCCAACAGGAATGGTCCCGATCCATTCATGCAGCCACAGATTGCCGAATCAAACACGCATAAAAGCATACAGACGCCAGCCATCCTCAGGATCCTTTTAGACACTGCAGGCAGTCTCCACCTCTCATAGTGTTGATGGCACCAACGTAGTTTTGGCGGCAACACTACATTGGAGACACTATATTCCTCCTTCTCCCTCCTGGTCGGAGGAGAGGTGGAGGCTGCCTGTGGTGTCTGAAAGGATCCTGGGGATGGCCAGCGTCTGTATGCTTTTATGCGTGTTTGATTCGGCAATCTGGGGCTGCATAAACGGATCGGGACCATTCCTTGTCAGCTACTAGTGCTGAAGGAGCACAAACAAGTGCATTTGCCTGAGCATGAGAATGCCTGGCATATGCTTGTGGTAAGCGTACATCTATTGGGGAAGTCAGGCACCTACATGCTAATCACTTGGTGTGGTTTTGGGATCCTGTATTATTGCCGAGTCTGACTGGGTCTCCTGTGACTGGATGCTACTATTTATGAACTTTTATCACCTATTATTATCCATTTTCCGATTAATGTCACTTATCACTGGGTGCCATTTACAGTTGTTTATTATAAGCGCTGCTTTATGTCTTTTGAGATATTTGAGTTGGGATAATTTATTTAATTAAGCGGCTGCTCATTTTCTGATTTTATAGAGGTTCTTTTGCCTCTGATACAGTATATGTCTATAGTGGCGCAGGTCTGTAATCTATTGAAGTTGGGTTGAATTATTTTAGATCCTCTGGTGGACAGGGATATTATTGTGTTGGGCATAGTCGATCAGGTGGATGGTTTAAGTGGAGTTGTCCTTTGGCTTCCCAACCAGTAACGAAACCACTTGGTCCCCATGTATAATCTCAGGTAATAAAGGGGATAGAAGGTTTGTGAGAACTTTTGCAAACAATTTCAAGTCAACATTTAAAAGAGATATTGGCCTATAATTGCTGCAAATTGAGGGGTCTTTACCTGGTTTGGGAATGACTGTTATTTGGGCTTGTAATAGGGACCTGGAGGGAAGGCGGGATTCCTCTATAGATTCAAATGCCTTGGCTAGTAATGGGGTCAGTAAAGGGGCAAACGTTTTGTAAAAGCGAGGGGAAAACCCGTCATGGCTGGGAATCTTGCCTTTTTTAAGTCCCTTAATGACTTGGAGAAAATCCGTGTCTGAAAGGGGAGTTTCTAAATCTGCTGCAGTTGGGATGGTAGGTAGAGCCATATCTTGAATGTAAGTCAACAAGTCAGGGGAGACAGGGGGTGAGGAAAAAGAGTCTGCAGGGGGAGATAAATTATAAGAAGAGAAGAAGAGTATTGTCTAAATTCCTCTACTATTTCAGAGTTAGCAGATTTTTTATATTAGAGGAGGAGCATATATAAGGAACTGAAGGTCGATGAAGTCTAGGGTGTAGAACTTGGGCAAGGTGTTTGCCACATTTATTGGCTTGAGAATAATGTGTGTAACACCCCTTATCCCTGGCTATCAGGGAGTAGTCCGTGAATATACGTAGGAGGTCACGCAGAGTGTTGGATAACTAACTAGGTCCGTGGGTCGAGAGTGCATTTGTGGGTCGCTTCCAGGGAAGAAATGTTCTTTAAAAGTCTATGAATTTCTTTTGTACTTCCCTTTTGAGCCGGGACCTGTGTTGAATGAACACCCCTCTAAGCACACATTTTGAGGCTATCCATTTGGTCAGAGGCCAGGTTTGGTCCTGTGTGTGATTATGTACCAAATCTTTAATGGCCTGTGAGATAGCTTCAGAGCAGGGGGGGTCGGCTAAGAGATTATTAAGATGCCAGGAATATGAGTGGACATATGATCCAGGGTCAGGTGTACTGGGGCATGATCTGACCAAAGTCGTAGCTTAATAGAAGTGGAGGGGTGAAAGTTTAATAGAGACTGAGAGATCAGAAGATAATCAATGCGGTTGTACGATGAGTGAGCTGGGGAGAAATAAGTGTACTCTCTAACTGTAGGAAATAGCATCCTCCATACATCTACAAGCAACATCTTGGGGAGGAGAGAGCAGATTTTGGTCAGGGAGGAGGGTGAGATAGAGGACTTACCCAAAGAGGAGTCAAGTCTGAGTATCAATTGTATATTGAGGTCTCCCCCGAGGACCAGGTTTGTGGTATCAAAGGATTCCAGGCAAGACATTACTGAAGAGAGGAAGCGTAGTTGGTCCTGATTGGGAGAGTGCAGGTTAGTGATGACAAAAACAGATTGCGTGTATTTCAGTTTCAAAAATATATGTATATAAATATATAAAAACGTCCCTGGGGGTCAATAAGGGAGTCCAATACTTCTGGTACAAATGAGGAATAGAACGCTATGGAGACATCTTTAGATTTGGCTGAGGGGTTGGTGCTATGAAATCACGTGGAGTAGTGTTTATTATTCAATCTAGGGATTATATCGGAGCGAAAGTGAGTTTCCTGTAGTAAAAGAATTTCGGATTTGGCCTTGTAGAAATAGTATAAAATTTGCCTCTGCTTCTCAGGGGTGTTGAAACCTCTACAGTTTAAGGAGGATATTTTCGAAGAAACCGGTGGGGCCATGGGATGTGAGGAGGGGAGTGGAGAAACAAATATTGGGAGAAGGGACCCATGTCCATACAGGAGAGCCAGAAAAAACAGAGTATAGTTAGAAGAGAAAAAAGAACGAGAAGAAGAAAAAGAAAAAATATAGGATAGAGAAGAGAACCTGTATGTAAACTGTGAAGTGTCAAGATGAGGCCCTCTAGTAGAGAGCAACGAAAACAAAAAGAAATACCATAACAAAAAGGCAGTGGTCATTGTTTGGTACGTTTGTTTTTTTGTCGGGCAACGTATTGACATCTTTTCTGCCATTGGGCTATATGTTGGGTGTTCAATGTGCCCCTGCACCTTTAAGGAGGGGTGGGGCCCCATCCAGACCATCTGCCTCACCTATCTTATATAAATGCATGTGCTCCCACTGTGGAGTCTCTTGCAAGTCAGAGATAGGGACTACAGATCACAGGGTGCTTTGGTGGGACCTGTAGCTTACACATACATTTGCAAATTTGTGCAACTAAAACCCTGTTTTTAAATGCATACTGTTAGACAGATTAATCTGGTTGGTTGCAGGCTGGCTGGTAAGTAGATCTTGGTATTTGCCTTGGATTTATCCTTGGCCATTTTTTTGCTGTTTGTTGCCCTCCAATGCTCCTTGCTGTAAAGGCGCGTTATAGGTGAAGGCAGTGGTCTTTGTTTGGTACATAGCAAAACAGGCCATGGAAAAAGCACTAAATGGTTATATGAAACCAGAGCCACTATGGGCACCGTCATCCCTTATGTAGGGATAATGGGCAGTACACAGAGTGGTCACAGACACCTGGCAAATTAAACTTGTACAAAAAAAACTGATGAGCTGGAAATCATAAGAAGGGGTACCACAATAGTTGATAAGGATATGAATACATAAACTGTAACAATAGGCTCAAAACTCGCATGCAACACAAACTTAGATTGACACAACGGGGAAGTGGGGAGGGTGTAGGAGAAGGAATGTCATAGTCATAAAAAAATAAACAGGATAGCAAACATGTTACATAGCTAGATATCAGCCATGAGGCACGATAGGAGACCGTGGGTTATCACAGCTAAGGTGGCCAGTTTAAGGTAACTGGCAAGTGAGGACTAACGATTAAGTAAGGAGTTACGATACTGTCCTTCACCCCGCCGGAGACTTGGATGCGGCTGATCTGGAATGCTACGTCCTGGACTTGGCTTGCCATCCAGTGGTCAGAGGCAGGCCCGGGGAGGTGAACTTCAGGGGCCAGTCTGGGATAAAAATTTGTGGCAGTTCAAAAGTCCCAAGAAAAGTGGGGAGATCTCCAAGTGTGAGGAAAACTGCAGATCTTTACCAGCATGCAAAGCAGAGAGTTGGAACGGGAATCCCCATTGGTATTTAATGTGCTTTGCTTGGAGTGCACCAGTCAGAGGTATCAAAGCTCATTGCATATCCAAGGTAAGGAGAGGTCAGGAGCGACATAATCGGGTGTCATTGAAAAGAATTGTGTCTTGCATGTGGGCTGCTTGCATAATGTCTGCTTTGATGTTATAAAAGTGCAGATTACATCCCTGTATGTATGCAGGGTTAGGATTTCTCAGTCCCAGGGCTCTGTGTGAGCGATCAAGCCCCAAAGTGGCATCTTTGGATTTCTGCAAGAGTTGATTAAAGATCGATGAATCTACCGCCATCAAAACTTTATTTTTAATCATTTCAGGCAGTCCGCAGATGTGCATATTATTACGCCGATATCTGTTTTTTCTGGTGATAGAAAAGCTGCTGAATTTGTGCAGTATGTTCTTGTAAACCTCATGTTCATGAATTATGGCAACTGTGTCATCCACTGTGTGCTCAATGTCTTCTATTCTGCCTGTGACATCCTTATGGAGATCAGATATCTCCTTCTTGTATGAGAGCTCCAGCCTCTTCACATAGGCCTCAAAGTCATGGTGTGTGGGGAGAGCTTTGATGTAGAAATCCATGACAGTGCTCTCCCCAGAGCACTGTGAAGGAGGGGATGAGCAGTCTGAGTGACCCGAGCCATGCTCAGATTGTGGGGATCAGGTGCAGTGTCTAGTGCTCACCTATGAGGCCACATGCTGGTCAGATAAGTGCGCCTGTGCCATCTTGGGAGCAGGGGATCCCTGAGAAGTCGACCCGGATCGAGTGAAAAAGCATCCCATTTCATCATCCCTTTGAGAGCCGGATGGTCCGGGGCCCTCGCTGGAGGTTCTCTTCCCCATTGTGGAGCAGTTTGACAGGTGTGGAGACACTGGGAGCTGCAATATGCCTGGTGTCAGCGGGAGCCGAGGAAACAAGCTTCCTATTCCTCCATGCCATTGGCCACGCCCCTATTTTGGTGGTATTTAATCACCACTGGGTTGTTTGTTTTTTGTTAAATAAACGAATAAAGACGGACATTTTGAAAAAAAAAAACTTTTTCATAAAATTTTGAAAACAGGTAATTATTATACAGGATTTATATAGCGCCAACAGTTTATGCAACACTTTGCAACTGAGGGTACACAGTACAAATACAATACACTTTAATACAGTAGGAAACAGAGGGCCATGCTTGTTAGGGCTTACAATCTAAGAGGGAAGGTCAAGAGATACAAGAGGTTATAACTGTGGGGGGTGTGCTGATGAAGAAAATAAATGTACAGTTAATTAGGTGGGGGCCAGATAGGCTTCTCTGAAAAGATTCACTTTCAGGGATTGTCTGAAAGTGGACAAAGTAGGAGATAGTTTGCACAGATTGGGGTAGACAATTCCAGAGGATGGAAGAGGCTCTGGAGAAGTCACGGGAGCACGGGATGAGATGACAAGGGAGCTAGAGAGCAGGAGGTCTTGGGAGGAGGTTGATATTTTGAGACCAGGTGATGTAGCTGGGGGCCTTGTTGTGGATGGCTTTGTAAGTTATTGTTAGTGTCTTGAATTTAGTTTGTTGGTTGAGTCGCAGCCAATGGAGGGATTGAGAGAGGGGTGTAGCAGACACAGAGCAGTTCATAAGGTGGATGAGCCTGGCAGCAGCATTCATGATGGACTGAAGGGGGATAGCCTATTTAGGGGCTATTTAGGGGTAAGCCAATGAGGAGGGAGTTGCAGTAGTCGAGGCAAGAGATGACCAGAAACTTGATTAGAAGCTTTGTGGTGACATTGGTTAGGAAGGGGTGTATCTTGGAAATTTTGCAGAGGTTAAGGTGGCAAGCTTTGATAGCGATTGGATGTGGGAGCGAAAGGATAGTTCAGAGTCCAGGATTACACCTAGGACCTTGGCGTGGGGGGACGGGTTGATAGTTGAGCCATTGATTTTGACAGAGAAATCAGGAGAAGTGGCACATAGGGGAGGAAATATCATGAGCTAGGTTTTGGATAGGTTGAGTTTGAGGAAGTGATGTGACATCCAGGCTGATGTGTCTGTTAGTAAGTTGGTGATGCATGAGGAGACTGATGGAGAGAGCTGGGGGGGTGGAGAGATAGATTTGGGTGTCATCAGTGTAGAGATGATATTGAAAACCATGGGAGGAAATCAACTGAAAAGGAGAGCTCCAAGAACAGAACCTTGGGGGACCCCGACAGAGAAAGAAAAGGAGAGGAGGGAGTAGAGTTGTAAGTGACACTGAAGGAGCGGTGGGATATGTAGGATGAGAACCATGCAATTTTCTCCTTCACTGATGTGCGCTGATGAGGCTGCACTGATAAGCACTGATAGGCTGCACTGATGAGGAGGCACTGATAGGTGACACTAATGGGCACTGATAGGCAGCACTGATAGGTGGCACTAATGGGCACTGGTAGGCCACACTAATAGGTGACACTGATTAAGAGGGACTGATGGGCACTGATTGGCAGCACTGGTGGGCACTGATTGGCAGCACTTGTGGGCACAGATTGGCAGTACTGGTGGACACTGTTGGGACTGCACTGATAATCAGGACACTGATAATCAGTGCCCTGATTATCTGTGTACATGTCCCTTTTAGAGAAGCCGGTTATTGGCTCTCTTCACGTCTCCTCATGCTGTCAGCAGGGTACATCTGCTTTTTCTATCTCAGAATAGCAATGCTATATATCCACACTAGGAGGTAGTTGAATAGCTGAAAAAAGTCTTTCTCTCCTTTTCTCTCATAATGTTTAGCCTCTGTACAATATTTGTGGCTATTGCCTCTCAAATAATATACTCAAATGTTTATTTCAAGAATAAGCCTGCCTCACCTCTTCCTCTTATATAGTAGCCTAATGAAGCTGTCATCAGGGGCGTAACTACAGGGGTTGCAATTCCAACTGGGCCCCATGCTCCAGGGGGCAGGTGTGCCTCCTTTGTACACCTGGATAGGAGGGATGACGGGGACAGCATTTAGAGGAACCAATCTCCCCCATTGTTCTCCTAATGCAGGAGATTGGTTCCTCGATAGGCTGCCCCTGCCACCCTTCCTATCCAGTTTACTTGGCTTCTGCTGTTCCCAGGGACCCTGTGCGCTTCACTGCCCCCCCCCCCCCACACAGAGCTGCTGTCTTCCCCCTCCTCTCTCCTGCCAGCTGCTGTAGAAGATGTGTCATGATGGAGAGATGGGAACAGGTCAGTAAATTTGTCATTTACCAGCTCCTTCCTTTTCTGAATGGACAGGGTCAGTGATTGGTACCAATTGGTTCACTCATAACTGAAGCATAGTAAACTGTTTTTACTATATTTCCGCTTCTGAATGAATGGGAGGCTCGGTATACAACTATTTGTTTATTCGGTGGAACCATAATAAAGGGACCCACGACGGGAGTAAAGGGCCCCAGGATCGGTGGGAAGAGGGAAGGGCCATAGCAAGGGGTCAGGTGGGCCCTTCATAGTTTCTTGCACCGGGGCCCTGAAGGTTCTAGTTACGCCTCAGGCTGTCATCACACTGCCCAGCCACTGAACAATAAATGCGGCAATTGTCTTTTAGATAATGCACTCTGTTTATTTCAAGTGTATTGTTTACATATGACTTTGAGGCTTATTGTGTTCATAGTATGAAGAGGAGCACAGTGGCCTGAACAAACTTCAGTGTTAAACTAGCCATAGATGCCATAGTGCGACTTTCTTTTCTGCAACCACGGTTGCAAGAAAAGATAAAATGCTTGATTTCCCCATCTACACAGTCGGTGTTGATGGGGGATCCCTCCCATGGCGCTATTGTGTTCTCCCAGCATGGGGGGCAGGGGGAGCCGTCCCAGTTGCAGAAAAGAAATTTGCACCGTGTATGGCCTGCCTTAAAGAGAAAAATGTGCAATGATCATAATTAAATTAAATTAAGTTCAGCTTTCACAATTGCCTCCCTCCTTTCCCCAGCATCATTAACTAATAACAGTTTATGTGATCCTTATTTGGAGTTGATAAAAGGATGTTTTTTCTATCCAGCAGGGTATTTATTTTTGTCTCTTAACCTCTGTTTTCATACTGACCAGTAGGGCCGCCCCCCCCCCCACCCCACCCCTAATCTACATGCAGGGGGCTGGACACATGGATTTCAATGGGTTTTTTTTTTGAAGCACGTGATTAGAGCCAATGTCTTCATGCTTATTCTCCCGGCCAATCAGAAAGCGGGTCCTGAGACCTGATTTGCCAGGAGTCTTAGGACTTCTGGCCAATCGGGTCTCAGAACCCACTTCCTGTTTGGCTGGGAGGAGAAGCAACGGTCCAGCACTTCCAACAACAAGCTGGAGTGAAGAGCAGCCTAAGGTAGGCCACTGATCACCACCTTCCCATCCGTCACCCGCGACAGGGGGACATGGTGGTGCGAGTGAGGGGGACAGGTTTGTTAACCGCCCCCCCCCAAAATATTGAGCACCGGCCGCCACTGATACTGAAACAGACAAAACCAGTGATGTGGAGAGTTCTGCACCATAGAAACAACTTGTGTTTGTTGCATTCAAACAATAGGTTTGACCATGCCCAGTTCATTTCAATTTCAATTATAATTTCTTTACATTTTTTTTTTTTAAATCCCGCTCTCTGGGCACTGCATGGGATAAATGCTTCAATGGCTAGGCAGCCAAGAAATAAGTACAAATACTTAACTTATTATTTGCCACCCTGGCGTCTAGTGTTCTCCACTATGTCCAACACTCCCAGGATGTGGGCAGACTTCACTGTCCTTGTGTTTAGTGCAAGCCTTTTGTTATAATTGAATCTTAATAATTTCCCTTAAGGATTAATAAAGTATTCAGGATCTGAATCTAAATCAGAAGACTTCTTTTCCTGTATTGTACATGATGTCATTAGAGAGGTTTAGCTGGCCAGGAAGCTAAGAGAAATGGCTTTGGGGGACCAGTCACACAGAGAGGAGAAAGCCTACTGGTGCAAGGAATACTGTGAGTATTTGTAATTATTTCTTTCCACCTAGCCAAACAAGCATTTATCCTATACCGTCTGTGGGGAGATGGTACGGTGGGTGTGTGTATGTGTGTGTGGGGGGGCATCAGACACCGTTTGAATAAATTTAACATCATCCCATAGTGGGGTTTAATAACTTTAAAGTTATTTCAAGGAGAGCCCTTGTCTTTTACTGAGCCACTGTCACTTTAAATGAACAGTTCTTTTTATATAGAAAAATAAATATACTTACTTCATGTTCCCAGTTTAGGTCTTGTGTAAACACAGATACACAAATGAACAGGATTCAATGGAGAAGGGAAACGATTGCAAATAAAAGTTATCTATTCATTAAACGCATGCAGCTGGGAGATAATTTAATATAAAGTAATTGCTCAAGGATGGGACTTAGAAAAAGGCTTTCATTCTGTCAGCCTACTCTAAATCCAACAAAAGAGGAATGTCCACACAAGCAAGACAACTGCAGATGATTCACTTAAATAATGTATTAAATCAATCTTACGTCAGTACATATTTTCCCACAGACTTACAATATTCTAAATTAAATATATTTAATTACTCTGCTTCCTTTTTTTTATTTCTAGTTTAAAATCATTTCAGATTTCAGCCATCTGCAGTCTTTTGACGCTTAAACAAGAAATGCTTTTAACTTAATCTATTTTTACGATTTTTTTGTTATTGGAAAGTTGTGCGTGATTAATGGATCCTGAACTTGGCTGGAATGCTTATTTCTAGATCTTTTATAGTGAACAGCCAATAGCAAGCAGTGGCTTATAGTGGAAACAAAATAGCCTTTGTCTGACTATAAAAGGCCATTACTCATTACAGTGAAGTTATCACAAGATAATAATATACTTCTGTTAGGTTTTCTCTTCCATATGTTGCCCCCCTAAGAACAGATTGGAGTATGGCAATGACAGGGTTTTGAAGTGCTATTTTAAAACTGATGCATGAAAGTACATTGTGCTTTATAAAGATGTGACAAATAGCGCAAGTAAGCATATATTGGATAATCTAAGGGCTAAATTTAGTGTTGACTGCTTTAAAGCATTATGACTGAATATTGTGGAATTAAATTAACATGCCTGTAGCTCAGCATCTGGTTTTTAACACGTAGTTATGCAGCCATAACTGATTAACACTTATACTTTTATAAACTACAGGAAAGTGGTACAAAATATTTTCCCTCTCAGCAGCATTACCCTTGACCTCCCTCTCTTCTGATCTATTAACAATAATGCTTTACTTAATTGATCTACAGCAATAGAGATTAATACATTAAAAATTAACCACATTATGACAGCATGCACAGACTTGTGTCCCTGACTTGTTCACAGAGATAACGAAAAATTGTATACTCACTTTTCCATAATTTTCCTGCCCTGGTGCATCTTCATGGCAGCATACAATGGGCTGTGGCTCTGCCCCCACAACCTGATGGGACTGGTTAACTATAAATCAAAGACCCACCTTGCAGCATTCACTGCAACTCTCACCATTTGGGTGGGAGGGCCAGTTCACACCACATGCAGTCCAGTACATTTCTGCATTGAAAATGCATTGAAAGTAGGTTACATGGTTTTCAATGACATAGTTCACATCAGTGTAGTCAGTTCTAGGTCTTTCCAGTTCCAGAAAAAAAAGTAGAACATGTTGCATTTTACCTGTACTGGACTGTACTGGAACGCAGTAAAATGCGTTAAAAATGCACAAAAAACACACTGGAACGCATCAAAAACACGTTAAAAATGCGCATGCAGAAACGTATCCGGAACAGATATGGAGTGTGTTTTTATGGTGTGAACCAACCCGGAATCTGTATGCTGCCATGAAGATGTACCAGGAAAGGAAAATTATGGAAAGGTGAGTATACAATTTTCCATTTTCCTGGTGCATCATGGCAGCAAAAAATGGGAACTAATTCGCTATACGGGAGAGTGCAAGACAAAACGTGTAATGGTCAGTAGTGTAAGCAGAACAAATTTTTTAAAATTTTACTGTTGTGAGCTGAGCCGAGTTCACCTAATAAATCATGAGGGTGTTCTGGGAGGACCATATTGCTGACTTGCAAATAGCCTCAGGAGACACTTAGCAGTGCACAGACTCCACAGAGTTGACTGCCCTGATTGAATGTGCCCTTAAGTCTTCTGGAACAGGAAGGTCTTGTGAAGAGTGGCTCTTTTAATTATCTTAATAATCTAGGAGGCGACTGTACGTGTTAATACTGACTGACCCTGGCTTAAGCCATGCAGGAACAAGCACAGATTTCAGCTTTCTTGAATGAAAAGGTAGCGTGCCAAGCAGGCCTTTAGAGTTAGACCAACATCCAGGGGATAAGGTTCTCATGCTTCATCAAATAAAGATAGTAAAATGACTTCCTGGATAAAGTGGAAGGAGAAAAATACCTTATGGGTAAAAGTGGTCTGGGGGTTTTAGGACTATTCTGCCTGGATAGAAAGTTAGGTGATGCTCCTCGAGTAGAAAGCTTGTAGTTCTGACACCATTTTTATAGAGGTTGTAGCAACCAGAAATACGGCCTTCAGGGTTAGAATACAGAGTGTAGCCAATCCTGTAGGACAGAAATGAGACCTTGATAGAGCTGAGAATCACAGGCAATTATCACTTAAAGAACAATGGTTTCCTGGTAAGTCTTTAACTTCATGCAAGCTTTTAAAAATTGCATCACTAAAGGGTTAAGAGCTCTGTAAACCCCTGTAGGGTGCGGACAAGGCTGCACTTTGAACTTTAAACCTATTTGAACCTAGGCCCCTGCCTTGCCCAGTTGTAAGAACTGTGGAACCTTGGCTGGTTTTGGTAATAAAGGATTCCAGACTTTTGTTCCATGAGATCCGCAGATTTTACTCATATTCTCTTAATCACTTGCCGACCACCCGCCGCATGTGTACTATGGCAAGGTAGCTCGGCTGCGCAAATTACGATTCATGCACTAGCTTTCATGGGTGCGCACTCCAATTGGCCAGCGGGGGAGCCAATCAGCTGGTCTGGTGGACTCGATGTCTGCCGGCTGCCCACTATTGTTCCCCACAGAGACTGCGAACTGCCAAAGCAAACAAGGCAGATCCCTGTTCTGTCAGGGGATGACACTGAGATCTGTCTTCCTACTAAGCAGGAAGACAGATCTGTGCATTTCCCCAGTCACACAGTCCCCCATACAGTTAGGAATCACAAACAGGGAACACATTTAACCCCTTGATTGTCCCTAATGTTAAGGCCTTCCCTGCCAGTGTCATTAGTACAATTTTAGCACTGACCACTGTATTAATGTCACTGGTTCCCAAAAAAGTGTCAGTTAGGTGTCCGACCTGTCCACCGCAATGTTGCAGTCCCACTAAAAATCCCCGATCACCGCCATTACTAGTAAAAAAATAAATAAAAATAATAACAATGCCATAAATCGAACCCCTATTTTGTAGACACTATAACTTTTATGCAAACCAATCAATATACACTTATTGGGATTCTTTTTTTACTAAAAATATGTAGAAGAATACATAAATTGGCCTAAACTGATGAATAAATTCGTTTTTTTTAAATTTTTTTTGGGATATGTATTATAGCAGAAAGTAAAAAAATATATATATTTTTTCAAAATTGGCAGTCTTTTTTTGCTTATAGTGAAAAAAATAAAAACCACAGAGGTGATAAAAGACCACCAAAAGAAGCTCTATTTGTGGGAAAAAAGGACGTCAATGTTGTTTGGGTACAACGTTGCACATCCACGCAATTGTCAGTTAAAGTAATGCAGTGCCGTATGGCAAAAATGGCCTGGTCATTAAGGGGCTGAAGTGGTTAAGCTTTATTCATGGAGACCTCTCTAGCTTGTCACAATGTAGCCACTACCTGAACTGAGCACCTTTGACTTGGTAGCCTCCACCTCTCAACTTCCATGCCATCAAATGTAGTCTCTTGGCAGAGGCAGTGGTGGCTCAATGCTCAACTATAGGAGAGTCAGATACCAGAGCCTATTCAGCCAAAATGGTATAGTTGCAATTAATGATACTGGAAGTTCCATTGGCTGCCTAAGAATTCTTCCCTTTCACTGCTGTCTAGGCACAGTACAACTCTTGTCCCTCTTATAAAAAGGAGTGCATGCCAGAAGGGCTTTGAACGCTGCTCTCAGTTCGAGAGCATTCAATACTATGCCTCGTAAACTGAACATCCCATGACCTTGAGCAGCCTGCTCTTTGAAATGTGTCCCCCCCAAACTTTCTGGCTGGGGTCTGAAGACAACAATTGGTTAATTAAGACGAACCAAGGATACTCAGGCACTGTTCTGCTGGAAGAGACATCACTTCCAAAGCACCTTTGACTTTCTCTATCAGAGGACGGATCTTCCCTCGTGGAAGTTCTACAAAATTTTTCTGTGTATTCAAAAATACCCCCAAGAACCTCATTCTTTGGGCTGGGCAGAGGAAGCTCTTCTTCCATTTAACTAGCTATCAGGATTGTGTAGATTGTGTAGCAGGGTATCCTGATGCTGGATAAGCATTTCCCGATTGCCGACTAGTAGGGTGCCTTCAAAGTAGTTGTGCATTCTCATCTCCCTCACTATTGCAGATAGTTGGACCTTTGTGAATGTCCTGGGGGAGGTGGACAGACTGAAGGGGTGGCATAGAAACTGGTAGTAGAACTGAAATGGAGTATGGATTGGAACAAGTAGGTGTCTGACAAATATGCAGAGAGCATCCAATTTCTCAATCAATAATAGAATTGATTGGAGCTTTTCTATCTTGTAAGACACCAACTTTCTGTGCTTGTTGAGGTTTTTCATGAAGTTTAGCACTAGGCACAGATCGCCTGATTTAGATTGTTTTTTTGTACTAGGAACAGAGGTGAACTGAATCCTCATCTCCTCTGGGTGCTTGGAAACTTCACGATAGCTCATTTTTTGTTCGGCTACAAACTGGACTAGAATTTTTTGCTTTTCCATCAAATCTGGTACTATGGCTGGTTGGAAGTGAATGGAAGGTGGGTATCCCTTAAACTTCCACTAATGTCACACTGACATAGCTGAGTAGGCTCACTGATCCTGAATATTTTTCATCCAGGTGTGTGTGCAGAGCTTTACCTGGCTCCCACAGGCACTCCCTGGATGAGCGCACTCTTAAAAGGACTTCTGCTGTTCTCCCAAGACAGGTTCCTTAGATTTTTAAGTCTTCAACAATGAAGATTCGGTACTTTTCCAGTTCCCTTTGTAATCTTTTCCCGATCGGTAGGATTTTGCTTCCTCGTATCTACTCGAGAGTTGCTGCCTGTAAGCCAGACCTTTCTGATTTTTCTGTTTTTTTGTCAGAGGATATCTGCCCTGACCTGCAAGTGGTCACCCTTGAGATGGCTGTTTCCAGTCTACTCCCAAATAGATTGGAGCCGTCATCTGGTAGCTTGTACACCAGTTTGATTTTAAGGCAGGATCTGCCGACCATGGCTTCAGCCATAATGCTTTCTTTGCAGCGAACAACGCTCTTGAAGAACATCAAATGAAATCTACAGATGCCTTCGCCACAGAGTCTCCTGCCAATTTCAGCTCTTACAAAGCTGTTATCACCTTGTCTCTCTCCACTTCCTCCAGAAGGACTTCAATAATATTAACAGTCCAACTCGATATTGACCTGCCTACCACTGCAAATGTTATTGCTGGTCTGCAGGCACCTGCTGATGCTACAGAACATAGCATACAGTAACGTATACAGAATCTAATTTTCAAACTAGAGCGTCCTTGAAAGTAACAGAAAGGTGACGGGTCTTGCCAGAAGCATTATGATACATCCACCATCTGAGGCGACAGCAGCAGATAGACCTTTAACTCTTTCAGGGGATACAGGTTTGACAACCTGTTGTTTATACAGGCCTTTTTCTCTGGCCCCTGCCATTCTACCTGGATTAACTCCTTTCATCCTTCAATGATGAGAAAAGAGCACTTAACCTTGTGGAGAGTTTCCTCCCCTCTACCCCAGGTAATTGCCTCCTTAACTGTAAAAGGCTCTATTGGGCAAAAGTCAAATCCTGTGGCGCCATTAATGTCTTCGTCCTCCAACACATTCTCCAATTCATACACCACCTGCTGGCTGTGGTTGGAAGTGCTAGGTAATTCAGCTCCAGACTGAGAAATAAAGGCTTCATGTATCGACATCTTGGTTAATTCTTAAATTAAGGCCACTTCTTCCCTGACATCCCATTTTTTGTCAGTAGCCACTTCCTCCAAGCAGACTAGCTTGTCAAACAATGATTTTCCACCACAAACACAGCAACCATTAGGGCTGGTAACCTGTGGTGTTTGTAGATGTGGAACAATAATGAGAATAATGAGAGGTGAGATGAGAACATTGTTCAACATTGCCAGGTTGTCTGGACCTAAATGGTGACTGTTCTGGCCTTTAGAGGGCTCCCTCCATCTTGAGGTAATTGAAGGGCTGTATGCTGCTTGCTCCAGGCAGACTTGACATACTAGCTTGTCAGGCAATGACTTTCCTGACAAATGCACCAACTATTAGGGCTGATAACCTCTGATGTGGATGGGGAGCAGTGATAATAAGAGGTGAGATGATAACCTTGATTAACATTGCCTGGATTTCTGATCTTAGATGGCGACTTGTCTTGACCTTTATAGAGCTCCCTCCATCTTGAGGTCTTTACAGGGCTGTATATACTATGGCAGTATCAATAGAAAAGATGAGCCGGAAACCCAATAGCTTCTTCTTTAAGGGATTTTATTAGCACAACAGCAATGAAAGAACCAGCATAATGCTAAAAAAATTGCAGTATTGGTCCTCTTTTTCTCATTATATTCACTACTTACCTATTCCTTTACCTTACAAGCAATGGGTGGTCTGAATGGACAGTGTTCTCCATAGAAACAGAGCAAAGCAGCAGACTGAAATGAAAAACAGCATGGCACAGTGATCCCAGAGCAAGCATTGAGAAGAAGATAGGAAAAGCCCAGGTAAATGCCATAAAGAGCACAGTGATCCCAGAGGAACAATGAGAAGGAGATAGGAAAAGCCCAGGTGAATGCCATAAAACGGGAAAACATACCTGCAAACAATGAGCACATAAGCATCCAGCATGCATAAGTAGAGAACAGTGAGAATGTGTAGCTCAAAATGCCCTAAAACCAAGTAAAGCTGGTACCCTTGGCCATTATTGACAATATCAGCCCCTAAGCGTGCTCAGATTGCAGTTTGTGGCTCCCTGCAAAGGCAGCCATCTTGGAAATGGCAAATGCCTACAACACTACAGAAAAACAGATAAAAGAATGGAAAAAGCATATGGAAAGCAAAGGGAAAACGCTGCCAGGTACGCCAAAGCTTATTTAAAGCTGTCTTTGTTCATTCACTAGAATGGGGCTCCAACTATATAGCTCATTTAGAGGCTGTACAGGAGGAACTTCCACCCAGAAGAGGCTGAACCTGGCTGGGGTGACAAGCGGTAAGGGATACAACTCCAGCTCTGATCAGGTGAGGACAAAAAGGAGAATGCTGTGAGCCGGGTCTTTCTTTGATTTATAGTTAACCAGTCCTATAAGGTTGTGGGGGCGAACCACAACCCATTGTATGCTGCCATGATTCATCAGGAAAATTCCTTGGACCTGAGAGCAACCAAGTCCCTTTACAGGGATCCATAGAGTCACTTTTGCATGCATGTTTCCACCTGGCTACATGGACAAGTCTCTTTAAATCCTTTGAAACTGATAGCCCCAGTGGCAAGCCACTCACCTTGTCAGGGAATTTCTATTGGACGTCTGGTGCACAGATGTGCGCATGTGCATGGTAATTCCCGAAGAACGGCTAACAGGGACAGCACGAGCACACATGCGCATGCACGCAGGCACAATTGCAATTGGCGCCAGATGGGCTATTTAAAGGGAGCTCATTCTCATGCTCTTTGCTGACTGATCTTCAGCTATATCCTGATTGTTCCTGTATGCTCTCCCTGTTGCTGACCTCTCGTGTTCTTTGACCTTGGCTTTGGATCCTGCTTCTGCCCTGCTGTTTACCTTTGACCTGGCTCCGTTCCTGACTCTGGCTTTGCTCATGACTTGGTACCTCGCTGCTCGCCTGTTGACGACCTCGGCTATTCCTGTGACTCTGCTTCTGCCTTTGCTCCTTGTTCCTGTTAATCTTCAAGTGCTTGCCTGACTGTCTGCTGCACCAGCTCTGCCCATCGCTATATGTTCCAGCCTCCTGAGTCCTGCCAAGCTGCCAGTTCAGAACCATCAACATAAGCAGAGTGCCCCTTTAACATGGACCAGTCCTCTGAACAGTACCACTGTTCCTGTTTCTCTGGTTCAACTGGCTTTTTGGAGTCACATCCTCTGATTCAGGTTCTGCAATCAATATAAGGCACTCATGTCCCTCCTGTCCCTTGGCTTCCTCTGATTCATCTTCAGCAGGGCAAGGGCGGGAGATATAAGAGAGGCCGACCTCATCAACTCAGACTGCTATCAGGTACATGACAGCCTTGCTCTTCCCACTAACTGCTGATTGACAGAGGCTGGAGACTCTAATGTCCCTGCTGTACTGTGCATATAAAGGGCACAGGGAGTGTGTCCCACTGCCCAGAATTTAGGGGGAAATGGCTCTGAGAATCTGAAGCTTATGGTGGTTGGGAGGAATACATATATTTTGACATAGATAGTAAGACAAAGTGCACTGGGTAATGTTACATTGCTTGATATTGTCCAGTAGATTTTAAAAGCCAGGGGTTTAATACTACTTAAATTAAATTAATAAAGAATTTAGGATATTATTATATACTAATATTAAACAACATATGCAGTTTAAATGAGATGCAATACTGGTAGTAGGGAGTGTCATAGCAAAGCCAACTGACTCATCCGTGTAGATAAATTCATAAATTCTCCTGAGTTGGCCAGGATTTCAAATTCCATCTAGTTTTGCAGTACACCTTTACAGTTCCCAAGCTTTGCAAATTATTGTTACATGCATGTATTACAAACATCCAAGTCTATAACACAGGTCTCCTATTGCCAGAATTGGGCTTCTATCCTAATATAAGATTCCCCAAAGGTGATTGTATCCTTCAACTTTTTGAGAGAAAGTGGATAACACTTATCCATGCAGCCACTTTGACTCCTCCATTCTGCTAGTGACATATAGATCATGTTGAAAAGTAGAGATGAGCTTAGTGGTGCTTCTTAATTGGCAGAGTATTATTATTATCATTATTATTATTTTACAGGATTTATATAGCTCCATCAGTTTGCGTAGTGCTTTACAATGTTAGGGCAAACAGTACAGTTACAATACAATTCGATACAGAAGGAATCAGAAGGTCCTGCTAAGATATTTTCTCTCACTCAGACACGTAGTTAAAGATGGCAGCACTCACTAAAATGTATAGGCCATTTGTGGGACCTGTGAAAAATGAAAACACTATGACCCTAAATCATAACGAAGAGATTGCGCTTGATAAAAGTCAGTGTTTCTACAAACGTTTCCAGTTTGGCAAAAGTTAGGGGTTGCTTTAACCATGCTTCAAGTGTTATTGTAAACTAAATGAACAAATACATATATCTATTAAAATCATAATTTTAATAAAACATACTCTTCTGTCGAAGAACTTAATTTTTGGATTGTGCTATATTGGCTACAGTTTAGGACACCATTTTCCAAAAAAAACTTAATCTTTGACAATGCTGTGAACATTACTGCCATATGCAAATACTTCAGCATATATTCTTGTAATAATGTACAAACACATATAGATCAGCAGAAATGCTACTGCTGTTTTTTTTTTTTTTACCAGGTAGGCTTTTCCTTTACATTCTGCCATCATAGACAGCCATTACTTACTCTAGCAAGGGCCATTATCAGCTCAAGGGAAAGTCTACTTAAAAGTTGGAGGCTGGATATCAAAGTAGCTTTTGTATCTTAAAGTTTGTTTAATATATCTTTGGGTACCTAAATAACAAGTACCTGTAGAACTGTCTCTCCTAACTCTCTAGAAGAGATAGAAGCATTGGTTGAATCTTCAATATCAAAAACCATCACTGTCTCTCTCAGACATAACATCACAAGTGTGTCCCTGCAGGTCTGATGGGATGCTACTGATATAGTGGCTAAAGATCTGGCCTACAACAGACAGCGGAAAATTTTGACACACCTAGGTGTGTTGAATGCTGAAGATTCTACCAGTACTTCTAGCTTTGAAACAGAGCAAAGATTTCAGCAATGGAGGTGGTGTTGACAAGTTTTAAAGCTGTATCTTTCTACTTCCAACCTATGCTGTTTTTGTTTCCCTTTTCATTAAAAGCAATAAAAAAAAATAGAAAAAATTCTTAATACATTGTAGGTTGCAGCTGACTATGCGTCCATGTGGAACACCTATATATGGTATAAATTTACATATGAAGGAACATATTACATGTGTCAGGTTGAAAATGTCAGGTAAAAAATGTTTTTGAAAGTGTTAAAATATTGTATTTCTCCATTGGACAGCACATTCATTGACAGCTTATCGTAAGAAATTCAGGACAATATATTACTCCATCCTCACACACTTTTTAGTCTCAGAAATTAGTTAATTCCATAAGAGCAATAGCAGTAGAAAAGCATTGCGTGCCATTGGGGCAATATTAACTTGAATATAGCAATCTAAGATTGTCTCCATACTACACATCAACATATTCCTTTCATCCCTGTGACCATGATTTCATGTAAATTCATTGCAATGCATCTTAACTTCACGCCTGTGTTAAACAAGAGCTTCTGTGTGGTAACAGTCACATGTTTTATTGACCTGACTTCCGAGCTTTTCTTTTTACTTTTTTTACTGAAACTAAAGCATATTTATCTTGCTCAGATGACTGTAACATGCAAACCATATGCAGACAGGCTTGAGAGAAAATTACAAAGATGACAATATATGTGTTCATTACAGTTCCTGCCATGTGAGCAGTCAAATGATGACAGATGGTAACTTTCCTTTTAAAGTCTCTGTGCAGATAATTCCAGTAAATGATTGTATCCATGATTTGAAATGCCATGACGAGGGACCAAAGTAAAAGAAAAGTAGGATATATGCTTCTTAAAAGAAAGAGCCATTTCAGAAAAATACACAAACAAGATTAATTTTTCATGGACACGTGTGATTTTTAGAAGACACATAAGGCTTTATTTGTACTGGGGAAAAGTAAGACATCAATGCATAATCAAAATCCCTTAAAAAAAACTTCTGAGAGATAAATACATTAATATTAAAATGTTAAGACAAAATTGCAGTTATTTTTCTAAGTATAATAACAGGATCATATTTGGGCAACCATACAATTAATTTTAGTGATTAGAAACACCTTTCCTTAAAGAGAAATTGTCTTTTATAATTTTCTTCACATTTTATGTATTTATTGATACTTGTGTACTGCTAAATACAGTGATAATAAAGCTAATAAACTGTTATGTGTATACTTTTTTCCCAAGACTCGACAGATATGATAAATTATTTGATAATAATAAAACGTTTGACGGTGCATTTACTTGTAGATGTCTTACATTTTATAGAGCATCACATTAGTGAATTTTGGAATGCTAAATCTGGTTTTAAAAGTTCTGCTATTTTACCTAATGTTTAGTGTTGGACAATTATTTTAAAGCTGTTGTACAAGCAAAAAATAAAAATAAAATTATTGTTTAGGCATGTTTTTATGCAGCCCTGTGTTCCTTTCATATAATGCATCAAAAAAGGATTCTTGCTGATTGAAGAATTTCCTTGCAAGGAGACCAGTCAAACAAGCCGGTCAGTGGTGTGCTGAATGCCAGCCTCTTTAACACACCCTTATAGCTCTGTAGGGCACAAATATTTATTTTGTGTAAAAATATGTTTTAAAAAGTTATGCCCTCCCCAACAATAGAATCTTAGTCAGTGGCGACAGGTGAACCATTTTTTTTGGGGGGGCAAACAAACCCACCGACCGCCCCCCAGCCCTGCTTGGCCACTCAGCAGCCCCAATCGCAAGCCCACTCGGCAGCCCCGCTTGCCTGCAAGCCCGCTCAGCACTTATCCCATCCAGGTCCCAGGCAGCTTCCCCGTTTTCTCCTCCCGGCCAATCTAGTCGCTTCTCCTCCCAGCCAATCCGGTCTCAGACAAGACAATAGCAAATGTTGATTCACTATTGTCACAAGTGGATGGGCTCAGGGTGCAGTGCTCTGCGTCCCGAGTCCACCCTTTTTGAAGCCTCCGGCTCTAATCACGTGCTTCACAAAAAGTAGAACTCTATGCGTCCAGCGCCATGCATTGAGATTAGGGGCCAGTCACATAGAGATTAGGTGGACGGTGCCCCTGCACCCCTTATGCACAGGCCACTGCTGATCGTAGTGCACAAATCACATGGGGCTGGTATTACTATTGCAAGAGGGTTAAAAATAGCAATCATATGGCCTCCCTGCTATCTCGATAACAGTCCTTTCAACCACTTACTGATCCAAATGAAAGTGAACATTAAAAATTAGATTTTAAATTTTTTTTTTAATAGAAATACGTTTGAAAGTAATTCTCATTTTTTTGATTCCAAGTTATGTTATCTGTTCATGTTATCTGTTTCAAAACTAATAATAACCCTGCCCATGACTAAAACCGAGGCACAAAGCTCCCCACACTTGTACTTTGAGGCCCCCAGCAAAGTTCAATCCTTGCTAGAAAATATTGTAACAAATGTAATATCTCCTATGGAAAAAATTAACCAGTTGAAGTGCAGTGTTAATGGTGTAGCGCATATCCTTAGGAGCAGATGGACTTGGATCCCCCACTCCTGCACAGTCAAGCTCCCCAAATTATCACCGGCACTCCAGAGTCAGAGAACAGTCCATGACTTTGTTTTTGTTATTTATTAGGGGTTAATAACTTGGATAGGGATGGGATGTTATGGGCTGCCCACTTCACTTCATCAAAACTTCAGCAACAACTTTCAGGGACATCTTCCTATATACAGTCTATGTGCAGACTCCTCTAGTTTCTTTCTGCACACACTTGTTTGCTGGCTTTAGCTGAATCACTATTAGTTGATCTGACAGGCTCTTTACAGGCAGAGACTCGCTGCCCCTTTGTTGTGTAGCAAAAATACAGTGAACAGCTTGTACTCTTCCTCCATGGCTACTGATCCCAGCACTACCTCTTCAGGCACTGCCAACCCACCTAGCTGCAGCTGCCCATTTCGCTAGCTATCCAGGCTAACTGTCTCCAATCCAGTCCTCCAGACTGACTCTTCACTTGCCCACCTGGCTGACTCTCACCAGCCCACTGGGCTGACTCTCAGGAGATCTCCCAGGGAAGGATGAAGATTTAGGCACACCACTGTCTTCAGGGAGACTGGATACATGTGGCAGCCTCCCCCTTGTCAGTTTCCAGCAGTACAATCTACTCACACTGTCCTCTCTCCTTGCTCCCATGCCTATAGGAAGAGCTTCCTCCTATGTGTTGTGGCAGGATCCTTCCAGCACCCGAGCCTCTGCCCAAGGCAGGACACCCTCCCAGACTAGGGGAAGCCCCATATGGCAACTGACAGCCTCCTCTGCACTGCATCTCCATCTTCCAACCTGCTGGCATGGCTCATGCCTATTTATGAGGTAAGTTTTGCCCCCCCGCCAGCCCACTACTTGGGAGAGGCCTCATAAATATTCCAGGCACCTCCTCCTAACCTCCTGCCCATTAGCTCTAGAACATTCTCCAATGTCCCAGAAACAGGAGGAGCCACCAGAGGAGCTGTCAGGATGAGTCATCCAACCACACTGAGCCATGACGCAGATTCCACAGCTCAAGCTTCGCACTGAGCTTAACTAAATTTACTTATTGTAACACACCCTACACTAATTCTAGCACACACTAGAGGGTGCTACAATGTGATGAATATGTAAAGGTCCATAACTGACCTTTTTTTAAAAATTCAAGGTGTCTGCCACTTCCTGCCCCTAAAGTAGAAGTCCAGTCAAATAGTAACTAAGCTTAAAGTGTTACTAAACACAATAATATGAAAATAGCCCCCCCCCCCTCAGTGCCCACAGCTTATAAATCTTCTTTTTACATTAAAATACTGCCACTATATACCTTTTTTAGCTGATCTGTACACCATGGTCATGTGATAAACTGCAGGGTCTGCCTGAGTGTCGAGTGTTCAGCCTGTGTCCTCTATGGGAGGCGTATCATCCATCAATCAAGATGTGACACCCCACCCACTGTGTTCTTTTTAGTTACTGGGCATGGAGGAGGAGGGAGGGACTGGGCTGTCATATAGGATCTGTATACACACCCACATGTGTGATGTCAATACCATGTGACCTGAAAAGCTCAGGTCAAACAGAAAATATTCTCTCCAGCAATAGAGACCAAACTGAGCATGTGCCGCAGTACTACCCTCACTGTGCCTTATCTGGCCTTGCCAAGAGAGACCCTGCAGGAGGGGAGGATCTGTCCATACAGGATTGAAGAGCCTTTTTACACAATACAGAGGATTAACCCCTTAAGTTTCACAGTGAGTATAACAAGCATGCTATTCTGCATATACAGACATATTTTACTGTTGTGGGTTTAGTAACACTTTAAACCTACACCCACCCCCATTGCAAGGCCTATATTAACTACCCAGTTAAAGGGAAGATGTCTATACTTACCTATTCTTAGGAAGCTCCATTGCACTCCCAGGGCTGACTTCAGTGTAGAGGACAGGCTGTGGACAACAGATGCTCCATAGTAAACCTATGGGTGAAATCACCACCCAGGCATTACAGTCGTTGTCAGTGATCTTTTTACCGAACCCAGCCTCTAGGGAGATCATGTGACAGGACTGGATTGCCCAGGGAAAAGGTAAGTATACATATCTTCCCTCTACAGGGTAGTTAGAGTAGGACTTAGAATGGGGGTGGGAGTAGGTTTAAGATTAGTTAGTATTTGACTGGACTTCCACTTTAATACTTTCTGGCACACTGAACCAGAACAGGTACAAAGTTAGTGTGAGAAAAAAATCAGAGCTCTCAGCATCTATACTTGCTCTGATTTGGTGTCTCAGAAAGCATTACAGACTTTAGATGATCATGGCAGCCAGGCAACTAGAATTTTCAAAAAGAGAGTTTAATAATTACAGTCTCTGGCACCTTAAACATAATAGTGTCAAAAAAGTGGGGCTTTTGAGGCACAACATGTGTTCTATATATTAAAATCTTATTTTATTAATTCATCTAAAATGTAGTATTTGTACATAAAATCTTTTAAATAACATATTACCCAACCATAAAAGTCAATATTAACAGTATGATGTATCTTGTTTACATATGATGATCCTAGAGGCACAACATTCTCTGCATTTTATCAGTGCAGCTTTCCATGAACTAATCAAAGCATGGGAATTTCTAATTTTCGCATTCTTTGGTATTATGTAGTAAAACACTATGATAATCACTTACTCTGTGTCTGAAACCTGTGGGGCATCACTGTGCAGTCCACTAGTTATAGATCAGTTGCTTAGGAACCACAGTAGCCACAGTCACCTTCTTTACTGGACTTGCAGGCTGTTAGTGGCAACACTGTGAGAAAAAGACAAGAGGACGCACTGGCCTAGTGTATTATCCAACAGATGCATTAAAATATATGCATAAAATCATAAAGATGGCTAAAGTGGCTCTGAAAAAGAAGGCTAGTCCTTCGAAACACGTCAGCCTGAGAGATCTCATCCAGGACTTCCCACTCCCAGGTTCGGTGATTCAAGCAACCAATGAGAAATAGCCACACATGTGGCCTGACAAGCTTGTTTTTAACTTATGTTTGTGAGTAAACATCTTTATGATTTTATTCATGTCTTTTAATAAATCTGTTGGATAGTGCACTAGGCCAGTGCACCCTCTTGTCTTTTTCTATCCTCATAGCACTGTCAGGACGACCCCAGTCCTAGAGGGCAGCAGGGCATCTATGAGATTATCCGTGATTTGACCAGGCACCTGTGACACTACGCAGTCAACATACTTTAGTGCAGGAGTGTGTTGTTCTTTTCTGTTATTGGCAACAACTATAATTCTGTGGTCATTTTGTTCTACATTTAAAGCTGAAAGTGTGGTCCCCCCACTGCGAGAGTTAAATATTTATTTTTGTCTAATGGAACCATAAAAAGCAAATTTATTTATTTTATCCCTCACTCTTACAGGCTTCCTTTTCTCTGTGCGAATGGTTCTTCAAACATTCAAAAGCCCCTTGGTAATATAAATGCACACCAAACTATAATTATTTCTTATTAATGCAGTTATATATGACCTTCACATGGCCTCCACTGTTGTATAACTTCATCACTAGCTGCAGTATTACATGCTGTACACTTGTTTAACCAGTATTCTCTACGTCTGTGGGTTTACATTTCATAAGTAAAGGTTGCGTTCTTAAATGTTGTCACTCCCTTGGATTTAGGCATTTTGTTCAGTCTATTTAGATTTTATGTTTATCAAGAACTCTGTTGACACACGTCATATCATCAAACGTCCCCACCTCCAAGCAATAAAGATACTGACTATTTTTCATCAAACAAAATCATTAAAACAAAATAATCCCAAATAATGAAAAGAAAGAGAAACTGAAAAAGCAGTTGTTGAAATAGTTTGTGCAGGTGCTGTGTTTTGTTCAATTTCTGGCACAAATATCAGTGTGATGCATTCATACTGTTGCTCTAGCCACACTTTTATCAAGACAGCTCAATGTGCAAGCTGAGACAAAGCAATAGTGTTGAATACTTTGCACCTTTTAACGTTATTTGTATTCAAGTGTTGGATAGATTACAAACATTTTTGTTATAAAGAACGTATCACTGTCTTCTTTATATACATGTCTACCAATCACAAGATTGCTAGCTCGTATTTGTCAGAGTGCAGCTATAGCATATTATTGATTCAAGTAAAAAAAAAAAAAAAAAAGCAAGCCCCTACATTTTATAATGCAGGATCAACATTGCAAAGGGAGATATACGTCTTCTTGAAATCTGTTCCATGGGAAATTAAAGGAGAAGTACAGCCAAAGCTTTGGGCCCAATTAGCCATTTTCCCTCCCCGGTGTCATGTGACTCGTTAGTGTTACAAGGTCTCAGGTGTGAATGGGGAGCAGGTGTGTTAAATTTGGTGTTATCGCTCTCACTCTCTCATAATGGTCGCTGGAAGTTCAACATGGCACTTCATGGCAAAGAACTCTCTGAGGATCTGAAAAAAAGTATTGTTGCCCTACATAAAGATGGCCTAGGCTATAAGAAGATTACCAAGACCCTGAAACTGAGCTGCAGCACAGTGGCCAAGACCATAAAACAGGACAGGTTTCA
>BLSH010262743.1:1278520-1301929 GCA_018402905.1 Glandirana rugosa
TGTTTGTTATAAATAACTATGTATAAAATCAATAAAACTGTTGTCTTCAACTGAATTGAAACCTCAAGTTTGTTTGAACTCCAAAGTTAAGTCAACTTCTGTTGTCAAAATAACTAAAATATGTATCAATAAATATTGTTTGTTATTTCACGAGTTTTTTTTTTCATTTATTTTCATTATCTTTCATCAATATCACTGTATTGTCTATTGAGGTGGGGGAGGGGTTGAATATTTCTGATTGCAAGTGTAAATACCACCAAAAGAAAGGTCTATTTGTGTGAAAAAAAATTGTATAAATTTAATTTGTGACATGATACGTTTCATGCATGACCACGCAACTACCACTTAACGTAGTGCAGTGCTAAATAGCAAAAAATGACCTGGTCATGAAGGGGGTAAATCCTTCTGGAGCTCAAGTGGATAAATTCCTGCCAAATGACACCTTTGATCATTTACTTCTGTTTGTAAACAAACAGCCAGGAAATCCCTCCATCAATTACATCATCTGGGAAACCACACCACTTTGTTTATACTCATCTGTCTTCTGCTGGATCTATCACTTGCAGGTGAGCAGTTGTTGGGAGATGGTCATGTCCCCGGTCAGCAAGTTTTTTATTCTGGCGGGTCAGTGGGCAACAAGCTTTGCACAAGCATTTGATGTGATTGATGCAAGTTATGGGGACATGGTTTAGTTTAAATTAAACAACTTATCAAAATGTGTGTATGTTTATTTACTGCTTACATATTTTTGAATGCATATGCATACAGTTTCCCCTACTCTTTCACATGAGAGGGGTGGTATCTGGGTGCTATCTTATTGTTAAAGGGGGCTTCCAGATCCTGATAAGTCCCCCACTCACAGATTCCTACAACCACCGGGCTAGGGTTGTGGGGAAGAGGCTTTTAATGTCATGAACTTGGGAATAAGCTGCTTTGCTGGCAGGCCCCCTCCCCCATGTTGAGGATATGGGGCATAGTGTGGTTAATGAGGGAGGTGTAGGCTTATCCCTCCTTTTCCTGGCCTTCGAGGATGCATGCTCAGAGAAGGATTTTTGGGGGGAGCCACACTTTTTTCTCCCTTTAAAATCCATGCCAGACCCAAAGAATTTGATATAAAATTTAAGGGGACCCCATGATGTTTTTTGTTTTCTTTCACATGGGGTCCCATGGAGTACCTTTTACCAGACCTGAAGTGGCTGGTTTGAACTATGGGGTGAACCCCACACCAATATTCTTTTTATATGACTGATGATTCTGGACCAGCAAGTGAATGGCTGCTGGGTGACATCCCTGGTTGCTAAGGATGTGGCAAGAGTTGACACCCACTGCTTTCTTGACAACCATTCCAGATGAAGGAAGCTGTGAAATATTGGTAATGGGAGACTACTATACGACTATATGGAGTTCAGACAAATGCCCTAACTTGCACTGCAAAAGGAGTCTGTCGCTAGCGTTGTCATTCATTCAATGTGAGGAACTGAGGCAGATGCTGGCAGGATCAGCAGGTATTGTGCTGCACTTATTAGTTTATTAGACATGTATGAGCAAAATCGTGATATGATACATGTCACTTTAGAAAGTGACTGTTTAAAGGGATTTTTTTTAAATTGCAGTTTGTTATTCACAGTTGTCTATGGAAAGCTTTCGGTATCATGTAATAACATTCTTGTCCGATTATACCCTGGATTATATATATTTTATATTTTGTTCCTATTTCCTTTTTTGTATTTGTTTGAACCCTTGAATAATGTAAAATATTCTTATAACTTAATGCTTGTTACCACAGTTTCATACTATTGGATTAACACCCATCTTACTGGGTAGAGGTAAATGCATTTTAATAATGGCAATTTTCGCACACAGTATACAGTATGCTTGTTTTGTAAAACTATTCAGCTTTTTATGAAATTTTACAGAGTTCATTTCTTAAATGCTTTTAACTCCAATACCATTATAATTACACCAAGGACATCAGGAGGATTTGTACAGAAAAAAAAAATAATTCAAGAGATTAAAACATGCAGTGAAAATTACTTTGAGAGTTCAATTAGTAATTTTAATTACAGCCAAATTAAATTTTATGGAAAGTATATTTATTAAATTTCGAAGGTACCTTTCGTTTAGTATACAAAGATTGTATTGCGGCTTTATAAGCTGCATGCAATAAATATATTTTATCAAGCTAATGCCATTATAAACCTACACAGCACAAAAAAGTAAATATTAATATTTAATCATTGATCAGTAAAATCTTTTGTTTATTTCTAAATTGAACGTAAAAATGTTGTGGCCAAGCACACTATGGGCAGGAAGTAATGTTTGTGATAGTGTTGACATATAATTAGTGCTTTAGATCAGAATAACAGCAGAGAAAAACATATACAAAACAACTAAATATCAGTATGCACATTTATTCTGATATGGTAATTGTATATAATTATAATTTACAAATCAAAAATTAACTGCACACTCTAAAGCTTTCAGAGTGTTCATTTTAGATTATTTTAATAAAACTAATTAAGCATATTACATTTAAACATAAGCAATAGAAAACATTTTAGTAATATATTCCAATAAAAAGAAGATTTAGTAAGACACATTAAAGGAAAACATCCTCAAAATAAAATCTGCTATAATCATGAACAAGTTCTCTGTGTATGTCTTCCCAATTCTATGTTAATTTTCATGTTTCGTATAGCATTAAGGGCAAAGAAAGGAGGCTTGAAGGACATTTTGTACAGAGATAAATATATCAGATGATAACTGCGGACCATTCTGAAAATGTTAGTTGCCTGGCTTCAATACTTTCTGTCACTGATTCAGAATCAAAACATAGTAAGCATGTTAGAAAGCTAGAGTTAAAGTGCACCTGTGCCAAGGCTATGCACATTCAACTATTTACAACCAACATATTCTCAACCAAAATGCATAACTTAGGCACCCTAATGCACCTGCTTGGCAATGCAGTACTATGTTACACAAAATAGTAAATGCAGATTGGGCTGCCATAATGCACCATGCACTAATGCCTGCCATGACATGCATTCATGCATTGCAGTAGTGTGAGTCAACAAGCCTTAATGTGCATTTGTATTCTGAGTATTGACTCAGAAAATATAAAAGCCATTTCATTATCACGATATTCAGGCAGCTAGAGAAAAATAATTTCTTGCAATGCTGTTTTTGCTTACATATTGTCTATATATTGGTAAGACTAAAAATGATTGAAGCAGAAAAAAACAGCACTAGGGCCCAAATATTAGACAAAGTGAAGCAGCTAGCACTATACCCAAATATACACAGTAAATACTCAAAAAGTGCAGCGCTAAAAAAATCACTCAATAATGGTACTTCTAATAGTGATGAGTACAGTGTATAAGTTTACACATGTGAAAATAAAAGTGATCTATTTTACCAAAATCAAAGTATACATGTAGCCCCCCCCAAAGAAAAAAAAATAATTATATGAATTAATTCAACAGATAAATGAGTTCCAATAAGGAGTGGAGAAGAAGGGTGATCCTCATAAGCAATAGTGGAGAGATAAACGTGGGCCCCAAAGTCTTCAGATTGTAAAGAAGACAGCACAGCATACCACCCTTGTGCAACAGATAGGAGACTTGCCAGATTGAAAAAAACTCCAATCAAGAGTGGCCAGAGAGCGCTTGGTTTATTCCACACCATATGGTCACCTCACTCTAGCAATAATCCAGCTTGTCAACCCCACCAGAGTTGTCTCCACAAACTGGCACTCTCGGAATTGATCCAACTGACAAAGTTATCAGATTTCAATACACAGGCATCATGGAAGAAAAGAAAGACTGTCAATAGTGAAAAATCGTATGATACAAAGGATTTACTAGGTCAATGCACTTACATTTGACAAGACGTAAGCCAGTATTCAATGTGTACAAAGGATACCGAATGCCAGAATCCAAGATGGCCGGGGCGGTTCACACATGTGGCAGCGCGTGTCCCGCTTCCACCCAAAAAATAGCAGGGATACACGCTCTTCATTTTATTTATCTATTTAATTAGTTCGTATAATCAATGAATTCATTAATTTTATTAGTTTTACATGTATACTTTGATTATGGTGGAGTAGATCACTTTTATTTTCACAAGTGTAAACGTATACAACATTGTACTCATCACTATTAGAAGTACCATTATTGTATTATTAAACTACAATAGTGATTTTTTTTTAGCGCTGCACTTTTTGAATATTTAAGACTAAAAATGAATGCTTAAAAATTTCTAGAAGTAGACATTTTGCAAAAGTACAATAATCTAAACATTGAAGCTAATGTTGTAAAACAGTACATTCTGCAGCATACAAAATATAAACAGTTAAAGTCAGACTCCGGGCAAACAGCTAAATAAACTAATAAAATATATACAAATGTTGTTTTACCTGCCAAAGAGATTAGAGCCTGAGATTTACACAGCTCTGCCACACAGCACAGCCCTGTATGGCAGGAAAGGAGACAGTTCAACAACACTTACAGGTCTTGTCGTTCCTCCAGCCTTTCGTGGACAGTGAAAGGGGAAGCAACAGTTTGATGAGCTCTTCTCTCCTCCAATCAGCATGCTCCTTTTACTGTAGCACAATCAATTCGCAGTTTGTGCAACTTTTCACTCCCCTAGTCTGCTGTACAGTTCTGCTGTACAGGGGAATGCAAACAGCTGGTAAAATTCAGTTCTTACATTGCTTGTATTTAACATAATACATTTAATGATGCATTAAAGAATGCAGAGCTACATTAATTTGAACCTTTTATATCTACTATGTGTTCAGTTTTAAATTTAAAGCAACACATACCATAGTATGACATTTCTTAGAATACTGTATAATTTCTTTCATGTTCATCTTTGCATGTTGTCAAATCATATTGTCCATCTACTGAACAATAAAACATGCTCATGCACAATATCCAATGTACTGATTTGATACAATTATCATTTATTCTCCCATTAAAAGATAAAGACACACATGCCTGCTGGACTAGAGCTTTCTTTTTATTACTTCTCTTCATTCCAGTATGCCAAGGATTATGGAATTGAATTTAAAATACTTTTTTGAGACAGCAGCTTCTAGGTTTTCAATACACATCTGTCTGTAGTAGTATTGCCCCTGGGATGGAAAAGGTGGAAAGAGAGGAAAGGAAAATGCAAACACAAAACCACATCTCCTGCATATAATGCCGCTGTGGATCTGTGGAACTACTGAGCCCAGCGGACCATTTCCACTCGCAAGCAATAATAATATAAAAAAGGAGGCTATACCAAAACTAATATGAAAAATATATAGCAAGTACATATAGAATACGTATATATAAAAAATGCACATACATGAAAACTGCATGCATAAACCTAAAAAAATACAGGTGATACTCGAAAAATTAGAATATCGTGCAAAAGTTCATTTATTTCAGTAATGCAACTTAAAAGGTGAAACTAATATATGAGATAGACTCATTACATGCAAAGCAAGATAGTTCATGCCGTGATTTGTCATAATTGTGATGATTATGGCTTACAGCTCATGAAAACCCCAAATCCACAATCTCAGAAAATTAGAATATTGTGAAAAGGTGCAATATTCTAGGCTCAAAGTGTCTCACTCTAATCATCTAATTAAGCCATAACACTTGCAAAGGGTTCCTGAGCCTTTAAATGGCCTCTCAGTCTGGTTCAGTAGGAATCACAATCATGGGAAAGACTGCTGACCTGACAGTTGTGCAGAAAACCATAATTGACACCCTCCTTAAGAATGGACATCAATGTCGGTGAAGGGAGGAGTCTGACATGGCGCCAGTGTAAGCTCCCAGCCGGAGCCGGAGCCCGGATCGAAAACCACCTCGCTCATCCGCAAAGCTGGAGCCGGACAACGGCAAGTGGTGCGGACAAGCCCCTGACCACCCCACGCCCGGTCTCCAGTAGACCCCCTCTGGAGTCCAAGCTTCCCACCTTGCCGTGGGGATTGGGAGGACCGGCGATCTCTGAGTGAGAGGTGGAAGGTAAGAGCCGGAACCCAAGTTTGAGGAACTTGAAGAGGAGACAGAAAGCCACGGTGCACCCGTCATCGGTGGCCACCTAGGAGGTGAACAACTGATGTGCTTCGGCTGTGAGGACAGAGGGATGGTAAGGTTGTAGAGCGGAGAGTCGGTAAGTCCGGAGGGGGGGATTGAGAGACACTGCAGCCGCATAAAGGAACTGTCCCCACAGCCCTCACTACCCGCCTACCACCCGCCCGCCCACATGGTGAAGTGCACCTGGAGACATCAGGAGTACCCTTAGGGGTCGAAAGGAGAGAGCCCACTACTCTACAGGGGTCAAGCTGGTATCCCGGACAGGGCTGAAGGGGATTAGACCCGCCAGATACGCCAGCGGGAAAACGGGGCAGTACTCTATATATTCAACCCACACATAAGTAATATATAAGCATATAAAATAAAGTTAACTCTGTGTATAAAACGGGATTGGAAAAAAAAAAAAAAGGGGGGGAGGCCCCTGGAACAGAAGGAGTGGAGGAGCAACACAAGAGGTCAGTCCGTTACTGGGAAAACCTCTAAGGCTGGACGTGTAAGTTCCCCCGAACATAAAGCCCACCCCAATTACTATCCTAATTACCCCAGTTATATGGAAGGATATTGAAAGAAACCTAAAAAGACACATATTGAGGCCCCTCCCGCTCCCGAAGTGAGAAAGAGATAAAACATGGGCAAAGTGGTAAAAGGAGCGGTGGTTAATCCACCTAAGGTGAGCTCAAGCCCTAATACCATAAAGAAATTCATGGTACAGGAGAATGAGCAAACCAGCCCGACTAAACAAACTGGAGCCAGGAGTAAACAGAAGGAAAGTGGAAAAGGGCCACAAAACAGATTATCCCAGGGAAGAGATCCAGGAGGTCAAGAGAAAAATGAACAACTACATACAATAGAGGAGGAACAGCAAAAAGGGACACAAGTGCCAACAAAGCTGGAAATAGCGGAAATGTTTGAGAGGCTGGAGCAGTCTCTCAAAGGAGATATGACTGGCATATGTGAGGACCTGAGCCATATCTTAAAGAGAGTAGAAGAAACAGAAGATAAACTAGATAAGCAAGCAGGCGAGATCAGAAAATTAAAGGAGCAAATGAACAAGGTCCAAAGAGAACAGCGATTTATACAGTACAGACTGGAAGACCAGGAGAACCGCAGTAGAAGGAAAAATCTTAGAGTATGCGGGATCCCAGAGGCCCCACAAATAGAAGATCTGCAAAACACTATGGATAAAATATTTGGGCCTATGTTAGGGAAACCTGTAACGGAGAAGATAAAGATCGAGAGAGTGCATAGGGTCTGGAAGCCTGCCAACCTAGGAAAAGACATACCTAGGGACGTAATAGTTTGTTTCCATAACTATAGAGACAAAGAGGAGATTTGGCAGAAATTAAAGCAAGAAACCCATTAAGATACGAAGAAGCGGAAATCAAAGTGTTCGCGGAGCTGGCCAGAGAAACAAGAGATAGGAGAAAGAGACCTAAACCGCTATTGGACCAAATGAGAGCTCAAGGGATCCAATACTCATTGGGGTTCCCAGCATGCCTAATAGGGAAAAAAAGAAGGTAGATCGGCAAAATTGAGGTTCCCGGAGGAGACAGAGACCTTCTGTAAGAAACTGGACATAATTAAACCAGAAATGCCAAACTGGACTGAAGAAGAGGGAATAAACATGAGAGAAGAACAGACATGGCAATGAACTTTGAAGGCCTAATAAAAATGAAGAAAGAAGCCGGTGGGGGACTGGGAGATCTGGGGGGGGGGTGATTGGGGGGGGCCAGAGCAGAACTGAGGGGGCGGCCTCTAAAATCTGGGCCTGGGCGGAGGTAGGAGCACTATAGAGGAGAAGAAGGGCTCTTCAAGGACTGGCACCGGGGGGGGGGGGCTCCAACCCTCGGGGCAACCAGTATCTGTCCCCTATGGGGATGGAAAGGGGGGAAAAGGTGGAAGGGAAGGGAGGTGCCAGGTCTTCCATAGGAAAAATGGGGTAGAAATAGTGGCAAGGATATGGAATGCGGTGAGGCCTGCTGTTAGTGCACCCCACACACTCCCCCCTGACGGGGGGGAGGGTGGTGGAGGAGAAGAGATAAGATACAATGGTCAATATATTGACCTATAATGTGCGCGGGCTAGGTAGCCCCGCAAAGAGATATAAAATCTTACAAGAATTAAACCAGTATTCAGCAGAAATAGTATTCCTACAGGAGACGCACTATGCTCAAGATACTAATGCAAGAATCTACTCTAAAAATTTCCCAATATGGTATTATGGAGACTCCCCAATAAAAAAATCTAAAGGGGTGGCTATTGGGTTTTCAAGGAAAGTACAGTTTATACCAAGAGAAAGAATGACCGACCCAGAAGGAAGGTATTTATTCCTGAAGGGAAGGTTAAATAACCAAGATTATACCCTGGTAAATGTGTACTGCCCGAACAAAAACCCAACAGGTTTCCTGTCCAGTGTGCTGGAAAAACTGATAGAATTTAAAAAAGGTCTAGTAGTAGTCGTTGGAGACTTTAACTTTGGAATGGACCAAGAACTAGATAGTATGTCCCGTGCCCAGGGGATATCAAACGAAAAATTAGGCAGAGTAAAAAGGAAAATGTATCAGAACCAGCTAAAAGACATATGGAGGATACTCCATCCCAAGGTAAAAGATTATACATTTTTCTCCCCTGTGCACGGGACTTACTCGAGGATAGATTACATCCTAGTGGAACACAGAGCTATGGAACGGGTAATAAAAACGAATATTGAAGTATCAACCCTATCAGATCTTGCGGCGGCGACCCTGACACTGGACATGGGGGAGGCCTTGGTGAATGAGTATGAATGGAGGCTGAATGAAGAACTGTTAAATGACAAAGACACCATGGAAAGAATAAAGGAATAGCTGCTAAAATATTTTGAAGTAAACACTACAGAAGAGGTCCCGGTCCCCTAGTATGGGAAGCACACAAGGCCTATATAAGGGGGATATTGATTGCTATAGGGGCAGGGAAAAAGAAAGAGAGAATTAGATGGAGGGAGGAAATAATAAACCGACTGTATGAATTGGAACAAGAGCATAAAAAGGGTGGAAGGGAGGTCCTGCAGGCGCTCCTGGAAAAAAGAGAGGAACTAAAGGATTTGATAGAACAGGAGACCCGTATTACGTATAATAAAATTAAGAAAGAGAGGTATATAGGGGGAAATAAAAGTGGAAAATATTTAGCTAGAACTCTAAATAAGAAAAAATCAAGGAATTACATAGAAAAGATACAGAATAAAATGGGGAGTGTCACATATAAAACATGGGAGATAGCTAAAATATTCCAAGAGTACTATAAAGAACTATATGCAGTTAGACAAATAGGCACCCCCCAAATAGAAGCCCAGAGGAGAAGAAAAATCTAAGATTCCTTGGAAGCGGCTAACTTACCGCGGATAGATGAGGCGAGCAGAAGTATAATGGAAGCTCCACTAACAATAGAGGAAATTGGGCTAGCAATAACCAATACAGCATCGGGGAAGAGTCCAGGCCCGGAAGGACTCCCAATAAGTTACTATAAAAAATTTAAAGAGATATTAGCCCCTAGAGCATGCCAATATATGAACGGTATTGGAGGTAGCTGGGAGATGAGAAGTGAAGCCCTGATGGCTACAATTATAGTAATACCCAAAGAAGGGAAAGATAAAAACCTCTGCTCCAGCTACAGACCAATAGCGTTGTTAAACGCAGACACTAAAATCTTCTCTAAGGTGTTGGCCGCTAGATTAAAAGAGGTGATAAAAGAGGTGGTAAACGAAGATCAAGTCGGATTTGTTTCAGAGAGGGGAAAGACAATGGAATAAGAACTCTGTTGTTAACCCAGAATATTGGGAGAGAGGGGAAGCCCAGTCTACTCATGTCAATAGATGCCGAAAAGGCCTTTGACAGGGTAGACTGGTCCTTCATGTTTCAGACGTTGGAAACAATTGGAATAGGAAGTAAGATGATACAATGGATTAGGGCGTTATATAACCACCCGAAGGCCAAGGTGAGAATAAACAGGACGTTGTCCTCCCCCATCGATATGGAAAATGGGACAAGACAGGGATGCCCCCTATCTCCACTCCTTTTTATAGTCTCGATGGAACCCCTCTTAGAGACAATTAGGAACAATAAGGAAATCAGGGGCTTTGAGGTAGGTGAGGAAGAGTATAAGGTAGCCGCATACGCAGATGATATTTTAATATATGTTAGTAAACCGAGAGACACTATACACAATTCAATGAAAGTATTGAAAGCATATGGGGATTTATCAAATTTCAAAATCAATTATAGCAAGTCCGAAGCTATGCTCTTAAATGGGAGCAAACAGGAGGGTAGAGAGCTACAGAGAGAATTCCCCTTTAAATGGAGCAAAGAAAAATTAAACTATCTGGGAATTAAGATAACAAAAACAAGGGAAGAGCTGTACCATCAAAATTATGTCCCCCTGTTAAACGAGATAAGAGATGAAGTGAGGAGAATGACATACAGACCCCTGTCCTGGATAGGTCGGATTAATGCGATAAAAATGATAATATTACCAAAAATTACATATAAATTCCAAATGCTCCCAATTTCCATCCCACAAGAGTATTTTCAGACTATGAAAAAGATACTAACGCGGTTCATCTGGCAGAACCAAAAACCAAGGATAAAGGCCTCAGTCTTGAATAGAGGAAAGACAAGAGGAGGGTTGGCACTCCCAGATGTAAAAAAGTACTATTATGCAAACGTATTGGCACGAGTGATTGCGTGGGCACAAAATAATGAAGGGAAAAAATGGGTGAAAATAGAAAACACAATTAGTAAGACACAATTAGGAAAGATGATTTGGATACCACCGAAATTCAGGAACTTAGATACAAACACGAGTGATATCACGTATAATGTAATGAGAGTATGGGATAGCACTTTGAAAAAAGGAAAATGGAAATATAATTCACCACTCACCTCACTAAGTGGAACAAATTATTTTGCACCAGGGCAAGAGGGATGGTATGGCAAATGGATAAAAGACATGTCACTAAAGCTAAGGGATATAACGCACGAAGGGAGAATAAGGTCACTGGAAGAATTAAAACAAAGCGAGAAGTTTAGGAAGACCAATGAATGGAGGTACCTCCAATTGAAACATTTGGAGATACCCTACCACAGCCCCTGAGAACGGAGAGTGAATTATCAATATTGGAAAAAACCTGTATGATGGGGAAAAAGAAAGGAAGGGTGTCTGCGATGTAAAAGGCACTGCAGGTACTGGGAGAAGAGGAGCTTCTTCCATTCATCGACAAGTGGGAGGAAGAATTGGGAGCACGGATGTCGGATCAACAGTGGGGGAAAATAATGGCACAAGCATATAAAACATCAACAGATAGTAAAATGTGGGAAATTAACTACAAATGTATCTCGCAGTGGTATCTGACACCAGTAAAGGTGGCAAAATTCCAGAGAGAGAAGTCTGAAAACTGTTGGCGGGGGTGCAGTATAAAGGGGACAATGGCACATCTATGGTGGGACTGTCCAATTATTAAAACTTACTGGGGAAAGGTAATAGAATTAATAAAAATAATAACTAAAGAAGAGATAGAGACAGACCCATGGAAGTGCCTCTTTCATGTAAGTGGAAAGTCAACCAAACAATATATAAAAACGCTAACACCGATCCTTCTTAACGTAGCCAATGGCCTAATACCCAAATATTGGCAAAAAAAGGAGCATCCCCACCTAATAGAATGGTGTAACAGAGTAGACAAAATAGCTAACCTGGAACATTTAAAAAACACAGACGTAAAAGAAATAGGGGAAAGAGAGAGTAAATGGGAGAATTGGGTGGGATTTAAAAAAATCACAAAAATACCTAGAGGTGATGAGTATTGAAACTGATCAACCGAGGACTTAAAGAGAGGAACTTGGAAGACCTGGAAGGGGGGAAAGAGATTTAAATGGTTTTTATATGTAAGGGGCAAATAAAACATTAAAAACGTAAAATCACAGTGAAAACACCACAATGATGTGACCAATGCCAGAGCTGAATGATTAATAAGCTGAATAATGCTAGCCTGGTGGTTTGCTGAGGTGGAAAAAAAAAAAAAAGAATATTGTGAAAAGGTGCAATATTGTAGGCTCAAAGTGTCTCACTCTAATCATCTAATTAAGCCATAACACCTGCAAAGGGTTCCTTAGCCTTTAAACAGTCTCTCAGTCTGGTTCAGTAGGAATCACAATCATGGGAAAGACTGCTGACCTGACAGTTGTGCAGAAAACCATAATTGACACCCTCCATAAGGATGGAAAGCCTCAAAAGGTAATTGCAAAAGAAGTTGGATGTTCCCAAAGTGCTGTATCAAAGCACATTAATAGAAAGTTATGTGGAAGGGAAAAAGGTGGAAGGAAAAGGTGCACAAGCAGCAGGGATGACCGCAGCCTGTAGAGAATTGTCAGGAAACGGCCATTCAAAGGTGTTGGGGACTTTCACAATGAGGCTGAGGCTGGAGTCAGTGCATCAAGAGCCACCACACACAGATGGATCCTGGACATGGGCTTCAAATGTCGTATTCCTCTTGTCAAGCCGCTCCTGAACAACAAACAACATCAGAAGAGTCTTACCTGGGCTAAAGAAAAACAGACCTGCTCTGTAACTCAGTGGTCCAAAGTCTTCTTTTCTGATGAGAACAAATTTTGCATCTCATTTGGAAACCAAGGACCCAGAGTATGGAGGAAGAATTGAGAGGCACACACTGCAAGATGCTTGAAGTCCAGTGTGAAGTTTCCACAGTCTGTGTTGATTTGGGGAGCCATGTCATCTGCTGGTGTTGGTCCACTGTGCTTCATTAAGTCCAGGGGCAACGCAGCGATCTACCAGGAGATTTTGGAGCACTTCATGTTTCCTTCCGCAGACGAGCTCTATGGGGATGTGGACTTCATTTTCCAGCAGGACTTGGCACCTGCCCACACTGCCAAAAGCACCAAAACCTGGTTCAATGACCGTGGGATTACTGTGCTTGATTGGCCAGTAAACTCACCTGACCTGAACCTCATAGAGAATCTATGGGGCATTGCCAAGAGAAAGATGAGAGACATGAGACCCAACAATGCAGAAGAGCTGAAGGCTGCTATTGAAGCATCCTGGTCTTCCATAACACCTCAGCAGTGCCACAGACTGATAGCTTCCATGCCACGCCGCATTGAGGCAGTAATTGCTGCAAAAGGGGCCCAAACCAAGTACTGAGTACATATGCATGCTTATACTTTTCAGAGGTCTGATATTGTTCTATATACAATCCTTGTTTTATTGATTGCATGTAATATTCTAATTTTCTGAGATTGTGGATTTGGGGTTTTCATGAGCTGTAAGCCATAATCATCACAATTATGACAAATCTCGGCTTGGACTATCTTGCTTTGCATGTAATGAGTCTATCTCATTTATTAGTTTCACCTTTTAAGTTGCATTACTGAAATAAATGAACTTTTGCACGATATTCTAATTTTTCGAGTATCACCTGTATGTGTGTGCAAGTCTACCTAGCGGCTAATAGTAGTATGAATAAATGAAAAATAGGCACATATAAAGGAAATGCATACATAAAAAAGCATATATAAAAAATACATAAATAAAAACTGCATAAATGAACCTGAAAAAGTGCACCATTGATATATACAGCATATAAAAAAGGGCAAGACTACTTAGCAGCTTATAGTGCTAAGTAGTGCTAAAATGGATATACAAAAAAAGGATATATGGTAGAGGATCAAAGATGGATCCCAACCAAAATGGGTACTCAGAGTACAATACTGTATAGTACTGTATATTGATTGAGTTGCGCAAAAGTTATCACGTCTACAAACTATGGTAATAGATTTATGGCATTTTTATTATTATTTTTTTTTTACTAGTAATGGCGGCGATCTGCGATTTTTATTGGGACTGCAACATTGCCACGGACAGATTGGACACTTTTAACACTTTTTTGGGACCAATGACATTTATACAACGATCTGAGCTTTAAATAGCCACTGATTACTGTATGAATGTCATTGGCAGGGAAGGGGTTAAACTCTAGGGGGCGATCAAGGGGTTAACTGTATTCCCTCACTGTGTTCTAACTGTGTGGGGGCTGGGCTGGCTGGGGCATGACAAATCTAACTGATCCTGATTACTGGGAACAGTAGATTTGTGTCATGCCCCCTGACAGAATGGGGATCCGCCATGTTTACATTTACAGGCGAACTTGGGTCGCCGGCGGAAATCGAGTCCGACCCGCGGGCACTCTCACGGAGAGACGTATAATGGCAGTGGTTTTTGCAGAAGAGCCGATTAGGCCGATTTTTCTATGTATATCTGAAGATTCTAATATTAGTATCATAAGGAAAAGGCATATATGAACATATAGTATATATATATCAGGAATGGTGCCTGGATAGATATGTGGGAGAGAGTATGAATATTACAGGATGGTATTGATCTCAATCTCCTCATTAAGGCCAACTGCAGCAAGGGTATCCAACGCGTAAATGCAATAGCTTTCACGCTGGCACAGCCTATAAAAATGTTCAGCCGCAGAGTAGGAGCTAGGAATGGATTCAATGACCCAGACTCTTAAACCGTCAGTCTTCTTATCATGATATTGCGCAAAGTGTCTGGGAACAATATGTTTATCGCTCCTGCTCTCTATGAAGTGATCCCCAAAGTGTTTCCTCAGTATCCGTATGGTCCTACCAACATAAAGGAGACCGCATGGAAGACTGAGGCAGTACACAACAAACTCTGAGGAGCAATTATGAAATGCCTTCATGTCATACACTTTGTCTTTTGCTAAAAATTGTTTCTGACTTTGTTGGATATACTGGCAGTTTAACCATCTGAGCTTCCTACACCGATACATCCCTTTGAGAGAAAAGAAAAAAGATAAAGACTGTTTATTCATATTTTTAACCAGCCTGGGCTTGCTGGGAGCAACCCTATCTTTTATACTAGGGGCCTTTCTGTATGTCATTCTAGGCTGTTCACCAATGATTGATTAAAGATGGGGTCCTTTAATAGAATTGCTCAATGTTTTTTGAAATGTGCTCCATACTCTCATACTTGCAATGGTACTCCATAATGAAACAAACCACTGAAGCTGTATCCTGCGTGGGCTTGCCAACATATACATACCAATAGAGTATTCTATTAGGTTTATGCATGCAGTTTTTACAGAACATGCATTTTCATGTATGCATTTCTTTTATATGTGCATATGTGTTCTATATGTACTTGCTATATATTCTTCATATTACTTTTGTTATAGCCTGCTTTTTTTTTTTTTTTTGGTTGCGAGAGGCAATGGTCCGCTGGGCTCAGTAACTCTACAGCTCCACAGTGGCATTATATGCAGGAGATGTGGTTTTGTGTTTGCCTTTTCATTTCCTTTCTTTCCACCTTTGTACTGCCTCTTTATTGCTGAGTGCTTTGTGACTGGCTGAGTCCGGGATACCTACCCTGCCTGCCTGTCTATGATTTTCAATGGTTTGAGAAAGGAGCCAATAGGAATTCTGAAACGTGTTACCATAGCAACCAGCCCACCCAAGGTGTGACATCACATCCTGCCTTGTGTGCCACAGTGGCTCCCCTCACTTCCTGAAACATTGGACTTGGTTTCCTCACTGACGCTATTTTTGGTCACAAGCAGCTCTTCCAGTGGGCGGCTTCGATCCAATGTGACATGGCTGCAGATATGCTCTTTGATTTTATATTTCTGTGAGTTTGCATTTGGCTTTTTAATTGTAATAAACCCACTGATGCTGCATTTAGCTGGTGCCCCCTTGTGTTCCAAGGCAAGACATACCCACCCTTCACTACTGCCTATCAGCAGAAGGGTTTTTCTTAGCTGACACAGTAAAAAACTTGGTGCTTTTCTCAAACAGTGCTACTGATACTAAGGGGTCACAGTCTCTTACACACCTCTGGTACTTTTGAGAAGGTACATAGATGCAAGCTCTCCTAGAAGCAGGAAGTGAAAATAAGTTGCTAGTGGTATTTTGAAAAGAGAAGTCCAAATCTTTTAGATACCTTTCATGAATCATCCATGTATCCATAATGCATGGTATGAGGGGGTGGTATGCTGACAGCTCTCTATTTATGGTGATGCCTTGCTGTAGGCAGGTGCAGTTCAGCCTCCCCTCTGTAGGTGGTGTTGTTTCAGCAGTCGCTATGCAGAGGGAATGAAGGTTGAGCTTTTGTTCCTCTGCAGCTTCCATAGGTGTCATCCAAATGAACATTGCTGCACTGAATGACCTTTGCTGCCATCTTTAGTCAGGGTAATGCTAATAAATAGCCATGTCCCATGGCAGTTGGCACACATTTGCGAAGTGGCTAGGTTAGAGACAGGGACTCGCTAGTGAGGGACAGTGTATGAAGTACAGGGAAAGGTTCTGGTGGAGGAAGGACAGAGTATGGACTTCACACCTGGCTGCACTAACTAGTATACTCTGTAGAATAGGGGCTAGGAACTCCTATCAGCCCCCCCCCCCCCCCAAGTGCTCTAGTCGCCACATGGCCTATCAGCCACCTCATTCATCAGATGCAGCCAGGTATTGTAAGCTTACCCATGTGTCTCCTCCAGCAAACAGCCTGAGATCCAATAATCATAACTGTAAAGAGCCACTGTGCTTGCATTGACCATGATATTTAGGCCCTGTTACCACATTGTTAGATCTAGAGAGTTCTTTGCCACTAACTATTGAGGTTCATTTGTTGTTCATCTTTGAATATAGGGTGCCACATTCCTTGGCCTCTGTATGCAGTTACTCCAGCTTGGGTACCAAATATCTGGCCTTGCCCACAAGGCAATATTGGTGGTAAGCCTGCAGGGAAAACAGATCATGGCAGAAGATTCAGAATATTGCCAGTCAATTTGTTTTTCCTAGTTATTTGCTCATCTGATTTTACAAAGTATGGGATGGCATAGCATATGTTGACTCTCCAAATGACCTGTCTAGGAGACAGCCAGCAGCTGTCCAGTGTAGAGAGGACAATTCATTATAGAATCAGATGTTATCATCACTTCCAGCTGAACTTCAGAATTGCTATTGCCAGTCCAGACCTAAAAACAGGTCTGTATTTAGGAGGGGAGATGGTTGTAGTGCTAATGATTAAGATTATCCAAAGCCATATTCTTCTAAATGTAATACAATTGTTTAACCACCTCCAGCCCAGACTATTATAATGGGAGCACCATTATACTGGGAGGACATCATATGTCCTCCAACTTGTGCGCCTAATGCTCGCCCTAGGAGCCATGAACTGTAATCTGCTGTGTCCAGTGGATAGTTGTACCGGGCTAGCCCTGGTACCATGTGATTACTGTGACCAATCACAGTGATCATGTTAGTTGCATACAATGGCTTCTATTCATAGCCATTCATTGTGTACTATTGTGACATATGTAATTTGTGACAGTGATGACATGGTACAGGCCTGTCATAGACCCATATAGATCTCCATAAGATGAGTGGAGGTGGGGATGGCTGCAGAGCTCAGCAGGCATGTGACTGGTTGAAGCAGAGTTTTTGAAGGAGGTGCAGCTGTCAGGCTTCGGGTTGTAACATCAGCATCAGCAGCTTCCAGAAGTGGCAAGATGGCTGCGTCTCCAAAACTGCACCTCTCTCGGCTGGGTGAAGACAGGAAGTGGTGGGGATGTGGCTACATGTTTCAGGGCAGAAAGGAAAAGCTCCTTTATCAAACCTCCTTTCTGCCCTGAAACATGTAGGCACATCCCCTCTTCTTCCTGTCTTCACCAAGCCGATGGAGGTGCTGTTTTGGAGCCACAGCCATCTTGCCACTTCTGGAAGCTGCCGATGCTTATGTTCCAACCCGAAGCCTGACAGCTGCACTTCCTTCAAGAACTCTGCTTCAACTAGCCACGTGCCTGCTGAGCTCCGCAGACTCACGGGGATCCTATGGAGATCTATATGGGTCTATGACAAGCCTTGATCTACTTTTATCTAGTGAGTGTATTTTAATTGTTTTTTATGCCTTTTTAACCACTTCAGCTCCGGAAGGATTTACCCACTTCCTGACCAGGCCATTTTTTGCGATACCGCATGGTGGTATTTGATCACCTCTGTGGTTTTTATTTTTTGCGCTATAAAAAAAATGACAATTTTGAAAAAAATATATATTTTTTACTTTTTGCTATAATACATATCCAGTTTAGGCCAATATGTATTCTTCTACATATTTTTGGTAAAAAAAAAATCCCAATTAGTGTATATTGATTGGTTTGCGCAAAAGTCTACAAAATAGGGGATAGATTTAGGCATTTTTATTTATTTATTTATTTTTTTACTAGTAATGGCAGTGATCTGCGATTTTTAACAGGACTGCAACATTGTGGCGGACAGATCGGAAACTTTTGACACTTTTTTGGGATCAGTGACATTTATACAACGATCAGTGCTAAAAAAATGCACTGATTACTGTATAAATGTCACTGGCAGGGAAGGGGTTAACACTAGGGGGTGATCAAAGGGTTAAGTGTGTTCCCTGGGAGGTGTTTCTAACTGTATGGGGGCTGGGTTGACTGGAGGAAGAGGGAGATAGCTATTCCCGATCACTGGGAACAGACGATCTCTCTGTACTCCCCTGACAGAACGGAGATCTGCTTTGTTTACACTGGCAGATCCCCATTCTACCTGTCTCTGGAGCGCCGGACCCGCTGGTTGGCTCCCCCACTTGCGTCATGTAAGTGCCCGATGTACAATGACGGCGAATCAAGCAGCTGTGCCAACTTGCCGCAGTAAAACCTGCGGCGGCTGGTTGGCAAGCAGTTAAATAAATTGCTACACCTAGATGGAGGTGCCCTCCTGTGTTTGTTTTTTTATATGAGCATTAGGATCTCAAGACCTAATTTGAGAGGAGCTGCATCCATTTTACCTGGTATTCCCTACCACTCTCCTGGCCCTTTTATGTGCCCTGTTCAGTGGGTTCCAGTCAGCACAAAAGCTTATTCTTTTTTTATATGACATGGTACAGGGCCAATCACAGAGGATCTGTACCATGTGATAGCTGTGGCCAATCACAATTGTACACAATGACACATCAGTGGATGCCATTCATAAAAATGATTGCTTATAACAGTGATCATCACTGTAATAAGCAATCATAGTGTAAAAAAAATCCTGATCACCTCCCTAGAGCAGTACAGTGTCACTATGGCGATAGTGTACTGTTCTGACCACAGTGTAAAAAAACTGTAAAATTAAAAGGATTATTATTTTTTTAAAATATTGTCACCAGCCACTGTTTCCACCATTCCTCTTATTGAATACCTTGGACCATTTCCAAAACTGGTTTATTGGGAGTATTTGTACTGTCCTGGCATTTTAGGGCCTTGAGAAATGAGATGGGCAGTCAGTACATCAGGATTGATTAATTTTCCAACATATATATATGTATGTATGTATATACACTATATTACCAAAAGTATTGGGACACCTGGCTTTACACTCACATAGGGTTCAATATTGAGTTGGCCCACCCTTTGCAGCTTTAACAGCTTCAACTCTTCTGGGAAGGCTGTCCACAAGGTTTAGGAATGTGTCTATGGGAATGTTTGACCATTGTTCCAGAAGTGCATTTGTGAGGACAGGCACTGATGTGGACGAAAAGGCCTAGCTCACGGTCTCCACTCTAATTCATCTCAAAGGTGTTCTCTTGGGTTGAGGTCAGGACTCTGTGCAGGCCAGTCAAGTTTCTCCAGACCAAACTCGCTCATCTATGTCTTTATGGACCTTGTTTGTGCAATGGTGCTCAGTCATGTTGGAACAGGAAGGTGCCATCCCCAAACTGTTCGCACAAAGTTGGGAGCATGAAATTGTCCAAAATGTCTTGGAATGCTGAGACCTTAAGAGTTCCCTTCATTAACACTAAGGGGCCAAGCCCAATCCCTGAAAAACAACCCCACACCATAATCCCCCCTCCACCAAATGATTTGGACCAGTGCAAAAAGCAAGGTCCATAAAGTCATGGATGAGCGAGTTTGGGGTGGAAGAACTTGACTGGCCTGTACAGAGCCCTGACCTCAACCTGATAGAATACCTTTGGTATAACTTAGAGTGGAGACTGTGAGCCAGGCCTTCTTGTCCACATCAGTGACTGACCTCACAAATGCGCTTCTGGAAGAATGGTCAAGCATTCTGTGACAGTATGCGAGGCAGACGCTACCTGTTGCCTTTTAAAGACAAGGTTTGCATTTTGACTTGTGTTCTGTGGGTGTCGGGGGTCAGCCCCACACCGTATAGTGAGTAAACTATACTGTTTTGTTGAACGCCAGACGGCAAGGATTTATTTTCTGTTTTCTTTGTTTTTTAACCTGCAAATCTTTTACCAATAAACGTGGCAAGCCGCCAGATTTTAAAGAAAGTTACCTTCATGCTGACTATTTTCCTCAGTTGATCCCCACTAGCAAGTTTCCCACAAGTGGTGGAGTTCAGCGGGCATCTTTCCAAGATGGAGGAAATATTGAAGACCTTGTTACAAGCCAATAGCTCAGCGGGAAACCAACCGCCGCCGTAGCACAACAAGCGTCTCAACAGGAGATGAACCGACAGTTTGCGGAGGCCCTGCTGGAGTTAAAAAGGGGCCCGCACCTCCGGTGACAGTGGAACCAAAGTCTGTACGTGCCGGACCCGCTGGTTGGCTCCCCCACTTGCGTCATGTAAGTGCCCGATGTACAATGACGGCGAATCGCGCAGCTGTGCCAACTTGCCGCAGTAAAACCTGTGGCGGCTGGTTGGCAAGCAGTTAAATAAATTGCTACACCTAGATGGAGGTGCCCTCCTGTGTTTGTTTTTTTATATGAGCATTAGGATCTCAAGACCTAATTTGAGAGGAGCTGCATCCATTTTACCTGGTATTCCCTACCACTCTCCTGGCCCTTTTATGTGCCCTGTTCAGTGGGTTCCAGTCAGCACAAAAGCTTATTCTTTTTTTATATGACATGGTGACATAGGACCCTGGAAAGCACTGGGTATAGAGCACATACAGTGCTACCGATGCCATGCATTGGGCCATATTGCTGGGAATTGTCCCCTGAATGATGAACCCATGCAATGCGATTATACTTATGTAAATAGACGCCTTTCTCTTTTTGCACAGGTCTCATATACAGCATCATGTTCAAATCACATGGAGAAGCAAATGTGTGTGATTTTTGTTGATGGAAAGCCAGTCACTGCACTTCTTGACTCTGGTAGTGTGGTAACGTTGGTAAAAAGCAATTGTGTAAATCCTGCAAGGTTAAACCCTAGCACTGTCGGGGTCGTTTGCATCCATGGGGACACTCGTGACTACCAGACGGCGGTGGTTGAGATTAACACCCCTTGTTATGGGAAGGTACAGGGAGTCTGGAGGATAGAGCTCCCCCTGCTGCAGAAGCACAGGAACTCTCACCGACTCTTTTTGCCAAATGGAAGGGGAGACTGGTAGCAGGACCCAGGAAGGAGGAGACCTTCTTCCTTTTCCTGTACTGGCTGGAGAGCCGGAGGAGCTGGAAGGTAGCTCCCAGCTAGAGGCTAATGACCCAGAAAATGTCTCTGACCCTGGCTGTGAGAGTGAACAGAATGTAGTACCTGACTTAGAGTTCCGGAGAAAGGACTTCTGTACAGAGCAACTATGGGATGTCGCTCTCTTTAGAGCCAGAGAAAACATGAAGGTGATGGAGGGGAACCTGTGGACGCTAATTGGGGGGTATCTTTTCCCTACATGGCTCTTAAAAATTATTTGTTGTATCAGGTGGTGAAACAAGGGGAGGACGAGGTGGAACAGCTAGTGATTCCCAAACACTTTCGCAGGATGGTGCTAGATCTGCCCATGGACATGTAATGGGGGGACATCTGGGTATGAATAAAACCAGGGAGAGAATAACATTGGAGATTCTTCTGGCCCGGATTGCATGCAGGTGTCAGAGAGTGTTGTGAATCCTGCCCTGAATGTAAACTCTCTGCACCCTCACCCCATCTTCGTAGTGCACTTGTTCAACTGCCCATAATTGAAGTGCCTTTTCTAAAGAATTGCCATGGATCTCGTGGGACCCGTAGTACAGTCTGCCCGGGGACACTAGCACATCCTGGTAATACTAGATTACGCAACCCGCTATCTGGAAGCCATACCCTTGCGGAACACCTCCGCTAAGACTATTGCCAGGGAGTTGGTCCAGATGTTTAGTCGGATGGGGATCGCTAAAGAGGTCTTAATGGATCAGGGCACCTTGTTTATGTCCCGTGTAACCAAGGAATTGTGAAGGTTGTTTAATATCTCCCATCTCCGTACCTCAGTCTACCACCCCCAAATGGATGGACTTGCGGAGAGGTTTAACCACTTGCTGACCGCCGACCGCAGTCTGACGGCGACAGAGTGGCTCGTTATCGCAATCCGCCGTCACACAACGGCGGCTGTGATAACTAGTGCCGTGAGCACGCGCGCGCCGCCGGAGGCACGCTCGCGCACTCACAGTGTCCAGGGGGCCAGGGAGCAGGTGCGGCGGACTCGATCGCCGCCGGCTACCCGCGATGCCCCCCCCGGGGTGAAAGAACGGAGGTCCGTGTATGTAAACACTAGAGTTGAGCAGAGACCTGGATGTTTGGGTTCGGCGGGTTCGGCCAAACTTCATGAAAAAGTTTGGGTTCGGTACCGAACTTGACCCCGAACCCCATTGAAGTCAATGGGGACCCGTACTTTTCGGCACAAAAATGGCTGTAAAAAAAGTCCTGGAAAGTGCTAGAGGGCTGCAAAAGGAAGTAAAATGGGGGTAAGAGTAGGACAAGTGCCCTACAGGGGAACCTGACCCTTTAGCAGTAGGAGATGATTTTAGAACAATAATCTGTCCCTTACAGCAACAGCAGGAACCTGACCCTATAGCAGTAGGCGATGATTTTAGAACAATAATCTGTCCCTTACAGGAGCAGCAGGAACCTCTCCCTATAGAACTAGGAGACGATTTTAGAACAATAATCTGTCCCATACAGCAACAGCAGGAACCTGACCCGATAGCAGTAGGCAATGATTTTAGAACAATAATCTGTCCCTTACAGGAGCAGCAGGAACTTCTCTCTATAGCACTAGGAGACGATTTTAGAACAATAATCTGTCCCTTACAGCAACAGCAGGAACCTGACCCTATAGCAGTAGGCGATGATTTTAAAACAATAATCTGTCCCTTACAGGAGCAGCAGGAACCTCTCCCTATAGAACTAGGAGACGATTTTAGAACAATAATCTGTCCCATACAGCAACAGCAGGAACCTGACCCGATAGCAGTAGGCAATGATTTTAGAACAATAATCTGTCCCTTACAGGAGCAGCAGGAACTTCT
>BLSH010262743.1:1328141-1340357 GCA_018402905.1 Glandirana rugosa
CGATCATTGGTTTATACTTTACTGTCTCTTAGGCTGGACGCGGATAGGAGAAGTAAAAAAAGAAGGGGGGAGGAAAGACAGAATTGACATTTGAGGAATACTTTTCCTTCCTCTCTTTCTTATAACTATTTTAAAGGGAATGTATAAAAGAGAAAATGACAGTTTGAGTTTACTCTCGGATTACCTCTCTAGAACGTACCGTATTGTAGGAAGTACGTTCTAAGACCATGTAATAAGGAACGTCCATGTTAACATACATTACTGAGAACTGATCTCAACTCGCTTGTGGACCTTCAAGCCCAAGACGGTGCGATCGTTCGGGTTCCGTCCGGACCCGGACCCGGACTTTGTCCCGAAGTTCGGACGGACCAGCAGAACCCGAACTTCCAGGTGTTCGCTCAACTCTAGTCAAGAGTCATTACATACAATTGTACCTGCAAGGAATAATGTACCAGAATCTTGCATGAAGGATGTTATGCCATGCAAGATCTCTCCATTAGGCTCTCATTTGAGTTTGACAGTAAAAGAGAAAATATGTAAGGGAAATTTTATCAATATTCTTTCTCTCCTTCCTTTTCATAAGGAGTTTACAGTTAAGACAGAAAGGAGGGGGGAAGAAAAAAATGAAGAGGATAGGCGCAGGTCGGATTCTCTGTCATTTCATATTTGGTTACTAGCCTATTGTATTTCTTGTAGAATGATGGCAGAGAAACACCTGGAAATGTGTGGAGGCTTATTCTAGCATCTGGAGCATATTTTGGAAGCCTATAGCAATTTTGATGGGCTTGGATGGTATTTTTATAAAGAGTCATTTCGACAGAAGTTGTCCATTCACCCTGTGCTCAAATTGGATATGAAAGATGTAGGGCTATGGCTCAATTTGATCCTGCCACAAAAACAGGTCACGAATAAGCCAGCCACGTTCAGCCCTGCAAACTCAGCATACAGAAAAGGCTGTTGTATGTTGTTCAGGGCCGCACCCTGTGGTCAAATGCGTTAAGAAAAATGCCAGCGCAGGAACAAGCCAGGGGATGAAAGATATTTTTTCCAAAAGCCTGCACGCCAGTGAGGCTGGAAAAAATGCACCCATATTTGGACAGGTACCCAAACAAGGAGAGGGCATGTGTTCTCTTTACGAGTGCCGAATTTGAAATCAGTAGAAAACTATCCTCAAGTGCTTAGGGATAAGGTGTTCAAAAAAATTGCGGAAGGAAGAATAGAAGGACCTTTTGAGCAGCTGCCATTTGTTAATTTTTGTATTTCCCCATTGGGTGTGAAATTAAAGCTTTTGGTAAAGGGGCATTACTGGCAAAATCTGATATAAAATCTGCTTTTTGGCTTTTACCCATTTCCCCATCTGCTTTTAACTCATTAGGTTTTTGCTTGGATAATTGTTATTTTTTTGACAAGTGCCTCCCTATGGGGTGCCTGTTCATACTTCGAGGCATTTTCCAGCTTCCTCCATTGGGTGTTTTGTTTTCGTGCAGGTTGGGATGGCGCAGTTCATTATCTAGATTACTTTTTGTTAGTAGCAGATTCTAATCTTTGTTTTGAGTTATTACAAACTTTTCGGGATATGGCCAGGGAATTTGGTATTCTGCTGGCTGAGGAGAAAACTTGTTTGCCCACCACGTCTTTAGAATTCCTGGGCATTCAAATTGATACTTGCAGGATGGAGTTTTGTTTGCCAGAGGCTAAGTTAGAAAAACGAAAAGGTCTGCTGACGCTGGCATTACGGCAGAAGAAAATTCTTTTAAAAGAATTGCAGTCACTTTTAGGCATACTGGCAGGATTATGCCGGTGGGACGGATCTTTTAAAGGCGTCTTTATCTTTCCATGTCAGGTCTTAAGTCGCCTTTTGCGCATGTAAGGTTGAAGAGTGCACTCAAGGAAGACTTGGCGGTTTGGGTTAGATTCCTGGATATTTACAATGGGCTCTCCTTTTTTCAAAAATACTTTATTTGCACCAGATTTTAGTTTGTTCACTGATGCTGCTGGGTCCAAGGGTTTTGGTGCTATTCAGAAGATGCACTGGTGCTGTGCTGCTTGGCTGAAGGCCTGGATTGACAGTCAGGCCGCAAAAAACATTGTATTGTTAGAACTGTTCCCTGTGCTAGTGGCTTTGGAGTTGTGGGGAGCGGACTTTGCAAATAGGAGGATTATGGTGGAAACAGACAACAGAGGAGTTATGTTCGCAGTGAATTGACTCTTTTCAGGGTCTTTGTCGGTAAGAAAAGTATTAAGAGAAATTGTTTTGTTGTGTCTAAAATTTAGACTTTAGCTGAAAGCCAAGTACACCCCTGGGATTTTGAATAATTTAGCCAATGCATTTTCTTGGTTCCAGATGGACCATTTTCATCATTCACTTCTGGAAGCAGATGAGGAAGGCATCCCATGCCCAGAGTACCTGTGGTCGATGATATGAACACGGTGTTGGAAGCAATTAAGGGTTCAGTAGCCCCTAAGACCTGGTCCAGTTATTCAGCAGCCTGGAATCTATGGATGTCGTTTTCAGGCAGGGAAGGCCGTGATTTGTTTAATCCAACTGAGGGGGCTATTCTGGCCCTTTTGTCATTTCTAATGCAGTAGCATTTTTCGTATAGCCATATCACTAGAACGTTAGCTGGCATTTCTTTTTTTCCTAAAATTAAAGGCATCCCCTCACTGTACCTCATATTTTTTGGTAAAATAGGCTTTAAAGGGTTATAGGAGGATGACGTTTGTTTCAGACCCCAGAAGACCAATATTTCTGGACATCCTCAGTGGCCTTTGTGATGTGGCTGAGGTGGTGTTTTTTTCTAGTTATGAGGCGTTGCTTTTTAAGACTGGGTTTGTGCTCGCATTCTTTGGGCATTTCGGAAAAGGTAGGTGGATCACTTTGCAAGCTCATGAGAATGAGTTGGTGTGCCCGGTAGTTCAGGTTAAACAATTTTTGGAAGCAAGGTCGACTGGTAAGGGACACTTACCAATTCATGTCAATTTAGTGCCACTTACCAAGTACCAGTTTGATGTGGTTTTACGGAGATGCCTTCAAAGAATGGGGCTATGCAATTTTAGGTTCTCGTCACACTCCTTTAGGATTGGTGCAGCTTCAGAGGCAGCCTGGAGGGGGTCACAGGAATCAGCTATTATGGAGTTGGGGAGGTGGAGGTCTAAATGTTTCAAGTTATATGTCAGATCTAATTTATTTGTTTGATCCATTTAGGTTTTCAACACACAGTTTGGATTCTGGGCCATTTGTTTATTTATTGGGCGCGAAAAAGAGTGACTCAAAGGAATTACTCTGAGAATTTGTCTCTTGAGCTGGAATCCTTTAAGGTTTATTGGAAAGGAATAAGAGGTCTACAGTGGCATCAGGTTTATATTCACTTATCAAAACGTTATCAAGTATTGCCCCCTCCTTCTATATTGGTTGTTCATGTAGGAGGTAATGACTTAGGGAACATTAGAACGCTGGACTTATTGTTCACGATAAAGGGTGACCTTCACCATTTTTAATTTTACCTCCCCAGGTACAACTATCATTTTTTCAGAGATTGCCCCTTGCCTCTCTTGGCTGTCCTTTGCACAGAGGAGAGTGATAGAGAAAATGAGAAAGATAATTAACAGATCCCTGAAAAAATTCATACCTACAATTGGAGGGATATCTTATCAACATGTGGATCTGGAATGTGGAATTCCAGGTTTGTATAGGAGAGGAGGGGTACACCTTTCAGATGTGGGTGTCAATATTTTTAATCTAGGCCTGCAGTACAGTATCGAGATGGCCGTGGCGGTTGGGGTGGGCCGGCTTTGATGCTCAAGTCTGGCTTGTGGGGACTGGTTTTTCTATTGAAAATTTGTGGACTGCTGCTTGAGTTCTGAAAAATGGGCAGAAAAATGTTACTGTGGTTTATTATGAAATTATACTGTTATTTTGCTAATAAAAGAATGATTAGGATTTGTTCTGTTAAAATAAAACTAAACTAATAAAAGTGCTGCGGCCAATTTCTGCCAAACTTCTGTTTCCGTTTATTTATTTATATTGTGCCTGAGGTAAGGTTCTTTTAGGATCGGGTGTGGCTTACAGTCTCATGGAAAAAGGGGGCACAATATGGGCCCACTTTCTGGAGATTGCAGCTACTCCATCCCAGGTCAATAGTATAGTTTTAAGGTAGTTAGGTTAAGTCACATTTAAAGGTAATGTCCCCTTTAAGACTCAAATTTTGCTGGTCCAGCAGGAACCAATGAAATGATAGGGAATTTTCTGGAAGCATTTGGGAAGCTATATAAGGTGTGTGGGATGCGGGTTTTCCCTCTTTTCCTGGTGGTCCAAGCTGAAAGAAACAAGATCCCTCCCTCCCAGCCTGTTGCACACTGTTATGTGGTTGGGTCACCCTAGAATTCTAGAGGGGGCTGTTTTTTCTATTAAAAATTAGTAGACTGCTGCTCGAGTTCTGAAAACTGGGCAGAAAAATGTTACTGTGGTTTATTATGAAATGATACTATTATTTTGCTAATAAAAGAATTATTAAGATTTGTTGTGTTAAAATAAAACGAAACCAATAAAAGTGTCACGGCCAATTTCTGCCAAACTTCTGATTCCATTTATTTATTTATTTTGTGCCTGGGGTAAGTTTTTTTGGGATTGGATGTGGCCTACAGTCTCAAACAGAGCAGGGAAGGAAAGACACCGCTCCAGGTGAGTAATAGGAAATCCCACTCACTAGTCAATGAAAAATAGTAGTAGACAGCACTCCAGTAGATGGGAAATAGCAATCCAGTTTATTCAAAACATAAGTGTACAATGGACGTCCTACAGTCTCAAGATCCTTGCTCTGTTCATGGAAACTGTTGTCTCTTTTGCAACCTGCTCAAGCTAATGCACTCTGCTGAATATAGAGCTCTAGTTCAACAGGGAGAGTGACAGAACTCTGTAGAGAGATGCCTATTTTCATTCAGAGAGCAAGGATCCTTCTCTGTAGCATACTGGCAGGAGACAGACTTTATTTTACCAAGGTTTGGCTGCTTTGTTAAGATAGCAAACTCTAAGTCTTTGAAAAGTTTTTTTATGCACTTGAAATATATTCATCTGATTTAAACTGAAAATTAATTTGGGCTTTAAATAATCCATGTAATAATCCACGTACTATGTGAGCCTATTCTGTACAAGAGTATTAGAATTAACTCAATATCAATTCAAAATGTAGACTTACTGTGCAAAACATTTCCTTTCCATATTGTATTGGTGTAACAAACATTTCTAATTTTATTAAGAATGAGATCATGAGAACTGTAAATATATTACTTTTTTAAACAGTGTTGTGGCACCAATTAAATTAATAAAGATGTAAGTACTTACATACACACCATTGATGTGTTTCTAGCACATGAGAGGCGTCAGGATAACAAGTAAAAAGTATGCAGGCAGTGTGTACAATTAAAAAGTGAAAATAATGAATCAGTTTTAAATTCCCTGAAGAAACGTTAAGTAAACATACATGGCACAATAAGATTCCAGAGACTGGTTAAATTATAAAGCATAGAAAAGTATTGTGAACGGGCTCAGGTTCATACCAATGTACGTAGAGGCAAAATGGTGCAAAATTGACAATTGCCCAAATTGGTCCAATTGGACTTCAAAATATCTGATTGTACAAGGTTAAATATAGCAAATTCCTTATTTCTTAGAGAGGTTGGGGGGAGCTGTTAATATTTTTTTTAACATAAACCTATGTTAAGGTAGAGAGGTTTATGTTAATATGTTTTACCATAAACCATTGATCAAATGCTGGTTTTCTAGCATGACCGTTCAGCAAAAGCCAATTGTTTGACCGGCTTTTGTTGAACAAACGGCAGTATACATGGACCAAAAGTTGACTGGTCTTGCTGATCCAACCAGTTTTTGGTCTGTGCATACGCTGCTTAGGGAGGCATGGGGACATGAATATGGGCATCCCCCATGTTCCCATTGTCCAGTTACCAGGCGGATTATCTATTAGATATCAGTCATTGTGTCCATAAAAAAATAAAAATATATCCTAGTTAATGCAGAGTGTAGTTTGAAAGCTAAGGAGATGTGTAAAAAAGAGCTTTGCGGTATGTTCTAATGTGTGACTGCAACATATGTAGGTTTAGTGAAAAGTCATATGATGAATGTATTAATGGTTCTGATTTCTAAAAGTCCTTTGAGATATTAATTGAAGCATGTGAAAAGGACTCTTAAGCCTTAGACTAAGAGCCAAATTGGCTTTATGAAAGGAACATTTCTATAGACTCTAAACATGCTCATTTTGCTTTTTACTTTGTTTTATTCTGTTTAGTGATTTTCTGTTAGTTCAATATTCCTTTAATGATTTTTAATTTTCTTAGAAAATGCCAATATATACAGTGCCTTGCGAAAGTATTCGGCCCCCTTTGAACTTTGCGACCTTTTGCCACATTTCAGGCTTCAAACATAAAGACATAAAACTGTAATTTTTTGTGAAGAATCAACAACAAGTGGGACACAATCATGAAGTGGAACGAAATTTATTGGATATTTCAAACTTTTTTAACAAATAAAAACGGAAAAATTGGGCGTGCAAAATTATTAAGCCCCCTTAAGTTAATACTTTGTAGCGCCACCTTTTGCTGCGATTACAGCTGTAAGTCGCTTGGGGAAGTCTCTATCAGTTTTGCACATCGAGAGACTGAAATTTTTGCCCATTCCTCCTTGCAAAACAGCTCGAGCTCAGTGAGGTTGGATGGAGAGCGTTTGTGAACAGCAGTTTTCAGTTCTTTCCACAGATTCTCGATTGGATTCAGGTCTGGACTTTGACTTGGCCATTCTAACACCTGGATATGTTTATTTGTGAACCATTCCATTGTAGATTATGCTTTATGTTTTGGATCATTGTCTTGTTGGAAGACAAATCTCCGTCCCAGTCTCAGGTCTTTTGCAGACTCCATCAGGTTTCCTTCCAGAATGGTCCTGTATTTGGCTCCATCCATCTTCCCATCAATTTTAACCATCTTCCCTGTCCCTGCTGAAGAAAAGCAGGCCCAAACCATGATGCTGCCACCACCATGTTTCACAGTGGAGATGGTGTGTTCAGGGTGATGAGCTGTGTTGCTTTTACGCCAAACATAACGTTTTGCATTGTTGCCAAAAAGTTTTATTGTGGTTTCATCTGACCAGAGCACCTTCTTCCACATGTTTGGTGTGTCTCCCAGGTGGCTTGTGGCAAACTTTAAATTACACTTTTTATGGATATCTTTAAGAAATGGCTTTCTTCTTGCCACTCTTCCATGAAGGCCAGATTTGTGCAGTATAGGACTGATTGTTGTCTTATGGACAGAGTCTCCCACCTCAGCTGTAGATCTCTGAAGTTCATCCAGAGTGACCATGGGCCTCTTGGCTGCATCTCTGATCAGTCTTCTCCTTGTATGAGCTGAAAGTTTAGAGGGACGGCCAGGTCTTGGTAGATTTGCAGTGGTCTGATACTCCTTCCATTTCAATATTATCGATTGCACAGTGCTCCTTGGGATGTTTAAAGCTTGGGAAAACTTTTTGTATCCAAATCCGGCTTTAAACCTCTCCACAACAGTATCTCGGACCTGCCTGGTGTGTTCCTTGTTCTTCATGATGCTCTCTACGCTTTAAACGGACCTCTAAGACTATCACAGTGCAGGTGCATTTATACGGAGACTTGATTACACACAGGTGGATTCTATTTATCATCATTAGTCTTTGAGGTCAACATTGGATCATTCAGAGATCCTCCCTGAACTTCTGGAAAGGGTTTGCTGCACTGAAAGTAAAGGGGCTGAATAATTTTGCACGCCCAATTTTTCAGTTTTTTATTTGTTAAAAAAGTTTGAAATATCCAATACATTTTGTTCCACTTCATGATTGTGTCCCACTTGTTGTTGATTCTTCACAAAAAATTACAGTTTTATATCTTTATGTTTGAAGCCTGAAATGTGGCAAAAGGTCGCAAAGTTCAAAGGGGGCCAAATACTTTCGCAAGGCACTGTAATGTGAAGAAATTATTAACCAAAAGGGACCAACCTTTGTTGGTGTTTTGATGTGTATGATAGAAGCAAAAGTAACATTAGCAAGTTCTATATATTGTATATATATATATATATATAGACTTGTTGATTAAAATCATAAGACCATGGGATCACTATTTTTATTGATGTGTTTCTAGCACATGAGAGGTGTCAGGATAACAGGTGAAAAGTATGCCAGTAGTCAGTGTGTACAATTAAAAAGTGAAAAAAATGAATCAGTTTTAAATTCCCTGAAGAAAAGTTAAGTAAATATACATGGCACAATAAGATTCTAGAATTATGAAGCATAGAAAAGTATTGTGAAGGAGCTCAGCTTCATACTAATTGGTTGTACTGGAAAATATCTGATTGTACAAGGATAAATATAGCAAATTCCTTATTTTCTATAGAGGTTGGAGGAGAGCTGTTAATATTTCTTTAACATAAACCTGTGTTAAGGTAGAGAGGTTTATGTTAATATGTTTTACCATAAACCATAGGCCATTGGCGCAAGCACTGACCAAATGTTGGTTTTCTAGCATGATCTTCAACAAAAGCCAATCGTTAGACCGGCTTCTGCTGAATAAACAGCAGTACACATGGATGGTAATTTTTCTTAAGTGGTTGTACAGCTACAGGTATCACCTCAGTACCGTTGTTTAGAGCTGACGGTCGGCTTTCTTATAATGACAACTGGTGCGGCTAAGCAGCCTCACGGCTGTTATTACAAGCAGTAGAAGGGGACGCCCCCTCCTGCCGCCTTCCATCATTTTGCCTGGGTCTCCCGTCCCTCCGGGAGACCCGAACCACCAGCTGGCATGTCCGCCAGCTGGCTGGATTCCCGAACAAAGCCGGAATCGGCTTTGATCGGGTCTCTAATGTAGTAACCCGGAAGCGACACCACCACGTTGCTTCCGGTTTACTCACCAGGCAACAGCCCCATTTTTTAAAAATCCACAATATTCAAATACACTGGCCTTGGTGTTTTGAATACTTTTAAGTGCAGAGGAGGGGTTTGGGGTCCCTCCATAAAGAGTATCTGCCATTGCCTATTACTGTCACAAGGGATGTTTACAATCCTTGTGACAGCAATAAAAGTGATCAGATTTTTTTTTTAAAGGGACGGAGTAAAAATAAAATAATAAAATAAAATAAATAAGAATAATTTTTTTTTAAAGTGCCTCATCTATCTGTGCTTGTGCGCCAATGCAAACACATATGAAAGTCACGCCCGCAAATGTAAACAGTGTTCAAACCACACATGTGAGCTATCGTCACAATTGTTAGAATGAGAGCAATAATTCTAGTGCAAAACCTCCTCTGTAACTCTAAAAAGGTAACCATTAAACATTTTTAAAGCGTCACCTGTGGAAATTTTAAAGTACCATAGCTTGCCGCCATTCGATGAGTGTGCACGATTTTAAAGTGTGACATGTTAGGTATCTATTTACTTGGCGTAACATCATCTTTCACATTTTGCAAAAAATTGGGCTAACTTTACTGTTTCTTTTTTTCTTTATTCATTGAAATGTATTTTTTCCGAAAAAAAATGTGTTTGAAAGACTGCTGCACAAATACAGTGTGACATAAAATATTGCAATGACTGCCATTTTATTCTCTAGGTTCTCTGCTAAAAATATATATAATGTTTTGGGGTTCTAAGTAATTTTCTAGCAAAAAATACAGATTTTAAATTTAAGCAATAAGTGTCAGAAATAGGCCTGGAATTGAAGTGGGCATTGGGACACGAATATGGGCATCTCCCATGTTCCCATTGTCCAGTTACCAGACTGATTATCTATTAGATATTGGTCATTGTGCATTTGTAAGTATTCAAATTTATACCAGGGATAGGTTATTTGGGCAGAATAGTTATGCTGCTAAGTCATTTTAATTTGTTTCCTAGAGCTCCAAGCAGATTCTCATACACATTATGCCCATGGAGATTCTGCCTGATCATAGGAAGACTGAGTGGTATAAAACCATGACGGTACTGGAAGTCTGCTTTTTCACCTTATAGTTTGCTGAATGAGACAAAGAGCTGCATATTAAGTATTATGCTCCAAAAGTGCACTTATCATTTAATTCCAAAGATGGACATCATAGAAAGCCCAAGACCCAATTGGTCTCTGTAAAAAAAAAAAAAAAATACATGCTACTAAATGCAGAGTGTAGTTTGAAAGCTAAGGAGATGTGTAAAAATGGAGCTTTGCCTTGCGGTATATTCAAATGTGTGACTGCAATATACAGTATGTAGGTTTATTGAAAAGTCAAATGATGAATGTATTAATGTTTCTGAAAGTCCTTTGTGCTGTGTTCTTTTATTAATTGAAGCATGTGAAAAGGGCTCTTAAGCCATAGACTAAGAGCAAAAATGGCTTTATGAACAGAACTTTTCTATATACTAGAAACAAGCTGATTTTGCTTTTTACTTTGTTTTATTCTGTTTAGTGATTTTCTGTTAGTTCAATATTCCTTTAATGATTTTTAATTTTCTTAGGAAATGTCAGTATATAACGTTAGGCAATTATTAACCAAAAAGGACCAACCTTTGTTGGTGTTTTAATGTGTATAATAAAAGTAATATTTGCAAGTTCAATATATATATAGATGTGTTGATTAAAATCATAGGACCATGGGATCACTATTTTTATTATTACAAGGGTGTTATTTAAATCAGAAGTCAAGGGGATAGTTTTCACAAGATGCATCACATCCAAATAGTTATAAATGTGGTATTAAAATTATAACATGGTGTCACAACATTCATTAATTTATCTTGCTTGAAGTTGATGATAGTAGTTCTACCAGACTAAGCAAGAATTTAGATGTGGCCTATCATCCACCATAGGGGTAATATATCAGGTGCTCCTCTAGCAGAAATACAACTGGGTACCAATTTGTGGAATTGTGGGAATGTGGAAGATGACTAATGTAAGAGGATGTAAACTAAGTCACTGCGTGCCATTGCTCTCCTCCAAATGTAAGAAAGCTGGTGGGGTGGGTGAGATGATTAATTGTAGAGAATGGGCCAGGAGGGCTAGAGTACCCTTGAAGCGAAAAATTTGTAAACATGAAAGACTCTCTTAAGTATAAATTTTTACTTTCATAGCTTGCTGTAGTATGGAAACTTATAAGAGAAAATGTGGTAGATTGGCAAAGAAGAAGGAACATTCTTAACTCTCCCACTGCCAGCACTGCCAAATGCTGCTCTGATGAAGAGGAATCATCTTCCGATACCATCACTTCTGGGAATTTTGATCTATTGTGGCACCTACTGCACTCAGTGATGATTAGGGGCCAGTGGACAAAACCACTGAAAAGTCACAGGAGTTTTACGCTCTCCATGTGTCAGCTTATGAAAAGACTATGTGGGGGAATTTATTACAACTAGACCAGACAAAATCTGGAGAAGCTGTGCATGGTAACCAACCAGCTTATTTTTTTTTTAGCTTATTCAATTATGCTTTTGAAAATGAAAGATAAAAGCTGATTGGATCGGTATTAGGCTGTGCAGGCAGTGGTTGAAATGAGTATTTACCTTCTTGTTTGCAGGGACAACCTCTCTTTTCACTTTTCTTCAGTGACAGAATGACATTAAGTAATTTTCCACTGAGTGGAATTGCATTGATTTAGGCTTTTGCACAAGAAATGTTCTGTGTGTGTGTGTATGTGTGTGTTGTTAAACATTGTTTTATTTTACTGAAGTAACCCTAAAAGACAAAGTCAGGTTTAGATGAAAAAAAAAAAGTCACTAGCTCCCTTTTCCTATCCTCCTAATTAGTGTTGAGCGAACCCGGACTGTAACGTTCGGGTCCGTACCGAACTTTCGGGTGTCCGTGGCACGGACCCGGACATTTCAAAAATCGTTCGGGTTCGGTCCGGGGTTCTGCTATTTTACTCCACGTGTTGAGAAGCTGCAGGGCAGCCAATCAACAAGTGTTTCACTGGTTTGCCCTTAGAAGCCATCACAGCCATGCCTACTAATGGCATGGCTGTGATTGGCCAGTGCATCATGTGACCCAGCCTCTTTATAAGCTGGAGTCACAGTGCTGCAGTCACATGCTCCTTGGGTTAGTGTAGGGAAAGGTAGCTGACTGCGTGAGGGAGAGATTTGAGACATTTTAAGACCTGATCCTGCATCCTGAGATAGATTACGTTACTACTGCTGTCTGTGCTGTTGCTCTGAGGACAGATAGC
>BLSH010262743.1:1349630-1387992 GCA_018402905.1 Glandirana rugosa
GATTATATATGTATCGAGATTTTGGATGTATACGACGGTGACATTACATTTAAATTTCCCATCTTAGGGATTATCTGGATTTCTCCAAAATACATGTTCCACCCGGTAAATATACCTATGTGGAATTATTTTACCCTTACCAACCACTATAATTGAAGGACAAACACCGTGTAATCATATACACTCCCCCCTTTGGAAAGTTCTACCCACCACTGGTACCGCCGGTAAAACTTCAGCCGGTAAAACTTAGGTTGAAAACAAAAAAGTTATCCTTCTCCCAGTACACTGTGTAGTTTGAATAACCCTTAAAGTTTTCTTTTTGTTACCACCCGTACCAAAATTGCACTTGAAAGGTTTCCCCCCTCACATATACTAATGTGCCACAAACAGGAAGTTAATATCACCAACCATTCCCATTTTATTAAGGTGTATCCATATAAATGGCCCACCTTGTACATAAAACCTCTTTAGGTCTATTAGGGATTCTACCCTTTAAATTTACATTACAGTGGCAGCATATGTAGGTTTTAGAGCTATGTATATATTAGCAGTTAGAAGTGCTGATTTACATGCATGGAAAGGCTTATCAATTTGTGTGGCCTATTATATGCCATATAGCACATGCTGAGAAGTAAGAAAAACATTATATGCATAAATATTCTTGTTTGAAAGAACTTTATTCAGAAATATCTGTATTAAAAGGGTGGGGGGAGTACATAAAGATCTCCTGGTGTTATTCTTAAGCTTTATAACACCATATGTGTTAATTAAGTCACTTGGGTATTTGCTAAGAGAATCATATCTAAGGGCTTTTGTATGAACTATGTGGGCTTACATCCTCTTTATGCCATATGACCTAATTAGATTTTACAACATTATAGTGTCTGCAAATATGGGCTGTGTTCAGTTGTCTTGGGCCAATCAAATAATTTGTTTTGTTTGGAACTCTTTAGCTCCTGTTGAGATACTCCACCAACTTGTTAAATTAAATGGGGACATATACAGTACATGTTATTATTGCCATTTGAAACTTATGCTAGTTCAAAAATAACCCTATAACTGTATAACTTAGAAGAGTGTGTTGTGGATTATGATATGGGGGTACTTTGAACTTTTGCAGCAGTGACTGTTTTCAATTGAGTGGGATTAGTAATGCCCATTTGAATTTTTATAACATATTAACTCTACAAAATTCTCATGAGTGCATTTTATATTTTTATTATGTTTCTATGTTGTATGTACTGTATGAGATAATTGTTGTGCCACTCTACAGATGAAAGAAAGGTAAAGCAGACATAGAGCATAGGGACATAGCAGTGATTTTTACTATTTGTGTGAAAAATTAACAAAAATGCAGATTACAGACAGAGTAGAAAATAATTTTAATATTCGAGTTTTAGATTGACTGGCATTATACAATATATATATATTTATATATATATATACAATATATACAGTATATCCAAACAACAATATCAGTACACCAAAACACATACATGTCTTTCTGTCTGAGAAATAACATAATTTATTCATATTCAAAAGGAGATCACTGGAAACACGGGTCTTGACATGAGAAATCACCTTATTTGATTTCTTACTACCACCTTTGTTCCTTAATATCAACTAAAAATAATAAAATAAACTTAGCCTGGTTTGGCAGAAAAAGCTCTCAGTTTCCCATTGTGCTCAGGAGCAAACTTCCAAAACAAATGAGACAAAAGCAATTGCTCATAATATTTGTCCAGGATCATAAAGAGCACAAAGAAGCCATGATTTCCATAACACATTACTGTTCTAAAGCAGGCTGTTAATATAAAAAAAAAAACACATTAGAAAAATTAGCAAGTAATTTTTTTTCTTTTGAAATCTGTACGGACTCTTACAGCTAAAATAATGCATAATATGTAACTGGGTTGCTAAGGCAACAACCTATTTTTCATGAATAGCAGAGCTAATGGCATGAGAAGCCTATGCAACTTATCACAGAATCTTTTAGTGCTGCCCCAGGCTGAACACAGTCCTGCAACCTCTTGTTAAAATGAACCCATTCTTTATAGCCTACGTGCACTTACCTTGTAATTATTCATACTGTGCCTATTTTATTGAGCTCTGTTCTCTTTCTTCCTTTGTGTTTGAATAAAAGACAACTGTAAGCATGCAGATATTGGAAAAGAGGTAATTTATGCTAAGATGCTATTTTCAAATAATGACACAGAACAAAGTAAATCAGAGATCTGCATGCTGCCAGAATCACAAAAAATAGGTCAGAAGCTATGGTCTATTTGTAAAGTCAAATATAAAAACATCCATCAAAGTATTAATTACCCATTTATTTATATAATTCTCTTATAAAGCACTTACAGATTCACTTTACAAATATGCCCAGACATCAGTCCCTGCCCCAGAGGAATTTATAGTATACTGTCCATACTACAATCAGAAAATGCACACATATAGATCAATTTGTGTAATGACAGATTAGATACCTTGCCAATAAACTTTTTGAATTGAGAGAGAATATTAAAGTATAGCAAGGAAACATAGGGTGAAAATATAAACTGCTTAACTATAATGTCTATTGTAAAATCAGAACCTTAGCACCTGAAATCTACAATCTTTACAACTAGCTGTACTGCCTCAAAGTGGTTGAGGTAAGAAGAGAAAAAGACTTGTGTGCCCATATGCACCAAACCTAGTAAGGGCCCAATTGTTTTTTTCTTATTGTTTTTTTCAAAGCACATTAATGACTGCACAAAAAGAGTGTATAAGCAGGAAAGAACCTGATTTTCTTTTTATCCAATGACTTGATTTTCTTTTTATCCAATGACTGAAGTCTAACAGCTATATGGGTAATATCTGTCATAGGCTCTACTTCAAACAAGCTGCATTGTGTTGTATAGCTACATAATTAAGTTAAAAAAGGCACATGTCTATTAAGTTCAACCCAAAAGAAAGAAACAAATGGAGAAAAACACCCTGCATCCTCAAATCCTTGTTCCCACCATTGATCCAAAGATAAAAAAAAAACATATAAAGCTTGTCCAGTTTGTTCTCACTATCAAAATACATTTTTTCTGATCGCTGATGTTGAATAACTCCCTAATTAGCATTCTATGGTGACCTTCAATAATAGTAGCCATTTATGTATTGTGCGCTTATAATATGTGAATTTAGCAACTTGCTGATGCGCGCAGTACATATACTGTGAGGGGGTGGCTCCTACAGGCACAGCAACGTACCCATATATTGCTCCCTGGTTTTAGGCATGTGTGGATGCCCCTGCCTGCCTATTCCACCCTTTTTTTTTAATTCCATCTTTATTTAAGGCCGTAAAAGTTACAAAAAATGTGATGCACACGTCAAAGATAGTTGCCATAAACATAACGTTAAGCAACCATTTACATCATTGACCAAAATACCGTATAACAGTACTGACATACTCATATGGGAATAGGCCTATGAGCAACAGGACTAAACCAAAATGAAGGGAAGACAAGGTAGGGCTCTCGGTTACAGTAACGGTTTGAAAGATTTGCCCAGTGCCACCATCCCCACTTGTTTAATGGCGGCTATTAACCTCCCCTGTGATTTGGCACAGCAGGAGTTTGTCAGCAGATCCCACCCAATGATTCATGGCCGGGGCCTGCTGATCTCACAGCCCAGATCCCTGTGCTGACAATCAACACAGGACTCTGTATAGAGGGAACTATTGCTTTGTAATTGATCTGTAATAAAAATCAGCACATATTACACACATTACACATTGTTGGGCACATAATTAATCCCTTGATTGCCCCTAGATGTTAACCCCTCCCCAGCCAGTGTCATTAGTACAGTGACAGTGTTTAGTATTAGCACTAATCATTGTATTAATGTATTAGTGTCGCTGGAGATGTCAGTGGCAGTTAATCAGTTCCTCCCAGCATCAGTTAGTGTCAGATTTCCCACTGCACAGTCCCATTATAAGTCACTGATCAACATCCATTACTAGCATAAAGAAAAAATAAATATAAATTTGAGTTTATACCCCATAGTTTGTAGATGCTATAACTTTCGCACAAACCAATCAACATACACTTATTGGGATTTTTTGACCAAAGACATGTAGCAGAATACATTTTGGCCTAAATGTATGAAGAAATTTGATTTTATTGCATATGTTTTATAACAGAAAGTAGAAAATAACGTTTTTTTGTTTTTTTTTAACATTTTTGGTCTTTTTTGTTTATATCACAAAAAAATAAAAAAAATGTTGTGATGTGGTATGTGGTGATCACATACCATCAAAAGAAAGCTCTATTTGTGTGTAAAAAATTATAAAAAATAAATTTGGGTACAGCGTTGCATTACTAAGCAAGTGGCAGTTATAGTGGCACAGTGCTAAATAACAAAGGATGTCATGAAGGGGGAGAAATCTTCCTGAGCTCAAGTTGAAACATGCCTAGTAAATATTTTATTTGACAGCCTCTATCAGCAGTCATAGGTATATGAAATGATAGTTTGGTTATTATGTAGAAATTAAACTATCTCTGTTGGATATTTCAGATTCGTCAAAGTGTGGTTACTGTGACACTCTCTGCTGCAGTAGATGTCAGACTTAAGTCCTAAAAATGGGGGATTTTGCCACTGGCATCCTTGGGGTGTAAGAGGGTAGTTAGTGAAAGCAATTGGCCTGAAAATGTATCCACTTTCAAATCTGTTTTGAAAGTATTATATATAGTAATAATACAATTTCATTCACATTTTGTATGTTTGTATAGCTTCATGACTTATTACTATTTACATACTGAAAAATACATCTTAAGGGGATATAAAAAAAATCCTTGATAACTGCACATGGTTTATGGTTTTATGGTGGCTGTTGGCCACAGTGACTGTCAACTTTTCATTTTAAACAGTAAACTTTGTTAAAAAGTGCAAGAAACACATGTGTAACCTTTCTTCTCCTCATCATATAAAATTTTAGGTTAACCGTTTCTGGACAGCCCCACATACATTTACTGCAGCAGTGTGGCCCTACAGTGTGAAATTACATACCTGTATGTGATTTAGATTGACGGGTCTGAGGGGTGCGCATGTACCACCGACAACCTGCTCCCACTGTGAATGAAAATTCCATAAACATATCCCATAGTTTGTAGACGCTATAACTTTTCAAACCAATCAATATACGCTTAATGGGATTTTTTTTACCAAAAATACGTAGCAGAATACATATTGGCCTAAATTGATGAAAAAATTTGATTTTTTTAAAATTTTTATTGGATATGTTTTATAGCAGAAAGTAAAAAATATTGTTTTTTTTTTTCAAATATGTAGGTCTTTTTTTTTTTTTTTATAGCGCAAAAAATAAAAACCACAGAGGTGATCAATACCACCAAAAGAAAGCTCTATTTGTGGGCAAAAAAAGGACATCAATTTTATTTGGGTACAGCGCCGTACAACCATGCAATTGTCAGTTAAAGTAACGCAGTGCTGTATCACAAAAAATGGCCTGGTTATGAATGTGGGTAAGCCTTCCGGAGCTGAAGAGGTTAAATAATGTTAAATTATAATTGCATAATATGACATTACAAGTTTTACATATACAGGTATTTTTATCCTATAAAACACTTTTTAGTTAGCCTTTATTGTGTTTGTTTACATATGTCTTTTAATATGTGGCACATCCCTTTCTTATAGCTAGAGCAGTAAAATGATCAGTAGAGCACTGGGGTGTACAGGAGAAAAAATATAACAAGATAGTTGGTTTGAAAAGTCTTTCTGAACAGTCTGGGTCAGTCCCCAGTGGAGGCACTTATTTTTTCTTTCCTCTTAGCTGTTTGTATATTGTCCATTATTATGCACATCTCTTTGTACTGTTTGGAATAAACTAATTTATGCAGCCCCAGGGTTGTGCATTGAAGAAAGGGTAATGGTCTTTCTTTGATGCAAAATCAGAAGTGTACTAAATGACAAACAGTATTATGTTTTACGGTACCTTTTACACAGCAAAAGGTTTCCCAATTCCTACCAGGTCATATCATTATTGGGCTTAAAAATCAAGTTTGATTATTAAATGCAGTCCATTGAATGTAAGAAAGCTGAATTCAAATAATGTAAATATGAAAACTAAACAGTTACATATACACACTTAACTGTTTAGTGTGTTAAAATGTAAAGATCAGAATGCCTTAATCTTTGTGTCTTTGTGTAGAAATTACACTTTTGGGTTTTCTAGCAGATATAGAAAAATTGGAATATATAATAATAAAAAAAAAACATTTTGAAATGGCATGTCGCCTTTTGCATTCATATAAATATTCATGACATATGCAGTGTAACCAAATAACCATTTATTGAGGAATATTACATTAGCTTAAATGTAATTTGCATATCATTATTGGTTAAATGCATACAGTGTGGATGATTCCTCTTCTTTTTTTTCTTTGATGATGATTGATATTGTTCTCCCCATATTCTCCCCCTTATTAAGTAACTATGACACTTTTTTGTAAATTATATCTGTACATTGCTAGAGTGTTTGCACTGTCTGAATAATTGCCTTTGTTGGGACAGTGGTCAATAAGGAACAAGAAAAGAGAGATATAAAAAAAACCTCCCCGGAGGGGACCTCATCAGCTATATAAACCTGATGAAAACTTAACACTTCCCTGCTCCCGAGGAGCAGATGATTTTATTGCTGTATATGTTTATATTGGAGAGATTCCCCTCACTTTGTTTCCCAGTGACAACTGTGAGCCGGTTGAGAATAGAAAGACATCTCTCTAATAGGGATACATGCAGCAAAGCTATTCAGAAGTCCTCACCTTTCCATGCTGTCAAACCAAAACAAGAAGGCCCTCTATGGTTTACTCTTCAGCAAGACAAGCACCACATGCTTCGGTCAAGCCACCATTTGAAAATGTGTAGTGCTTTTCTGAGTAGATTGGTAGATTATGTCAATGCCATTCTATATATCAGCTTATTTCTGTTTTCAATGAATGGTTAAAAACATTTGATTTACTTTGGTTTTATGAAGCAAAGTAGTATCAAAAAACTTAGAGGGAGTAATTGAAGGTCTCTTAAAAGGAAGGCCAGTCCTGTGGTCCCATGATCAAGCACACAAAGATATTTGTCAATTGCAAACCAAGATGTGGCAGCCTTGGATGTTAATCCCCCCTAACATTAGCCCATCTGGTATGGGTGTGAATTATACAGATGTTAGTGATAGGAAATGTTATCACCAAGAAGACAGATAGAATAAGTTGTCACTAAGATCTCCCCAACTGAATGATTTGATTTCTGCTTGGTACCAGAAATTGACATCTAGTAAAGAAATCACTGGAAAGACTGGGTGTGACCCAGTTGTCCTGAATCCATGTTGGGACCAATGACAGAATACATGGATGTTGAAGCTTCCTTCTAAATCAGTTTAGAAAACGAGGTATTAGTTGAATGGAATTGTCTCCAACGTTTAATTTTGTAGACTATTGCTGGTTCCATTCACATCACAGAAATGATAACAGAAGCTTGTAGAGCTAAACAGAGCACTTAAGTCTTGATGTTTGGATTTCTAGAGCACTGGTATCATTTTATATCAGGGTACAATCCATATGTTAAATTAAGTTCGCACCAGAATGTTCCCATGTACTAAGTTTATGGGAAGGTTGGAGGTGTATTTCAACAGGTATGGAGGAGGGACAGCAAGGTAAACTAAAATTATAGGGTATAAAAGAGTCATAGAAAATGCAAGTTGTAATGCGGTATGAGTGAATATGACCGAGTTGATTCTTTGATGTTTTGCTGAATCTTGTTTGAAATTCTGCAAACTCAAACTTAGCGGCAAATACCATTGCAGCCTTTAGGAGGCAAATCTTGTTTGTACTGTAAGTTCTGGCCATTGTTAGGGCTAATAGGCAAACTACTTGAGAAAAAAAGTATGGAGACCAGGGCATTGCCAAGGGGGACATGTATAAAAAAAAGTTTAAAAAAAACTACAGTGAGGAGAGGTTTTTTTCATTCAGATTTGAGGACAACATTGAAAATACACAAATCCTTTAAACTTTTCACTGCCAGGTCCGTACGTACTATGTGAGTGTGTGTATATGTGACAAGCCGCCTGCTGGCCTTCAGATGGAATCAATCCAGCAACTGGGCAGCTGCCCAATCATTTCCAAATACCCTGGTAATGGCTGCCCCCTCACGTGCATCCCCCCGCCATGTATCCCGGGCTCCACTTGCAGGTCCAGGACTGGCATAGCAGGTGACGCTGGGTAGAGAGAAGGGAGCTGAGGGGATTTCATTTCTCTTTGCTGACCCGGAAGCGACTCAAGATAGTCTATCACTAAAAAAAATATCACATGTGGTGAAAAAAGTTAGGTTAAAAAAAAAGAGTGAACATTTATTTTTTAAACTGTAAGAAAAATTAAGTTACACCCAAGCACATAACATCACCCCCAAAAAATGTTTTAAGGCCCCCACTCCCACACACACACACACACAACCATAAATATACGCGTCAGGCGCCTACGCAGGAAAACATTGATTGCAAAATGCATGTTATATATTGCTCTGCATGCTTTAGTGAAAGCAATAATTTTAGCACTAGAGCTCCCGTGTAACACTAAACTCATGACCAGCAGAGGTTCTTAAAGCATTACCTATGGAAAATATAGGATACTGAAGCTTGTTTCCATTTCAGGGATGCACGCAATTTTAATATTTGACATATTGGGTATCTATTTACTCAGTGCAACCTCATCTTTTATATTTTACCAAAAAACTGGGTAATTTATTGTGGTTGTCTGCCCTAAAATTAACATTAGTGTATTTTTTACAGAAATTTTGCATTTGAAAAAAAGGCTTTTTTTTCAGGTAGATTTAACAGCATTGACTGCAGATAACAATTTATCAGTAGTTTGCTGAGACTGTCCCTGTTATTGCTGATGCAAAACTATCCTGTCATTAGCCCATTTCAATCAAATACTCCTTGAGAATTAAAGTGGTTATAAAACCTAAACACATTTTACCTTAATGCATTCCTTGCATTAGGTAAAAAAGTCTAGGCATCAGTGTCCCCCCTCACCCGCCTCTATCCCTTTCACTTACTGTGCCCTCATTCGATCAAGCACTGTGCCTGTCTGCAGCTCTTCTCTCGCTTCACTTCCTGGTCTCACCGGCTTTGCTTCACACACAATGATTTTTCTATGTGGGTGCACAATTGTTTTTACAAAGCATATGGCTATTCATTGGAGTTCCTCTGTCTCTCTGTCAGCTACATATGAATTACCAGGCTGTACTATCAGTGTTCCATAGTAGTGATTTTGATTGAGGCAGATTGCTTGGGCGTTTGACAGATACCAAGGATACCTTGGGACTCTGTGATTTTTATATGGATTGTTTTACATGAACTCACTGTGCTTTTCATGGTCGTTGGAACACATTTATTACTATTAGTGTGTTTTCATTGTCAACCTTTATTTAGTGAGTTATGTTTTAGTGAAGTGTGTTTTGTGCTGTTTTTATGTTTTTCCCTGTCAATCTGCTCCAGGCTCCACTGGGTGTCTTCAACTGCATTCACTCTCTTACTAATTCTGTGTTGCATGTGTTGGTTTTTGCTGCACTGGGAATAACTGTTTAAGTCGCTAAAATAAATGAAAAATAAATGAAAACCCTAAAATAACACATTTTTTAAGGGAAGTCTGGTTTTCTTGCTGCTGCTGCTGCAAAAAAAAAAAAAAATGAAAAGTTTGTTATGGATGAGACAACAGTTAAAAGTTAATGCTGATCCTAAATCAAACACATAATGAAACTGAAGATTGAAAAATTCCCCAATAATAGAAACAAAAAAAGCAGCAAAGAAGTTCATTGCCCATACATTTGTTTCCATATAGCAACTTCCAATAAACTGACACTATGGGGGACATTCACTAAAACTGGAGAACTCCAAATCTAGTGCAGCTGAGCACGGTAGCCAATCAGCTTCTAACTTCAGCTTGTTCAATTAAGCTTTGACAATAAGATCTGGAAACTGATTGGTTTCTATGCAGAGCTGCACCACATTTTGCATGCTCCAGTTTTAGTAAATCTCCCCCTATGACTGTTAGCACAGCTCTGAGGAAACGGGTGCTCCCCTGAAACACGTCAGCTTGCTAGGACTTGGGATATTGTTGGATCATTGGTACCTTGCACCGCATGGCATCTTCTGGCTTACATGTTGTTTATCACTGAACTTGTATGAGTATGCATTTTATGGTTTATTGACTTTTAATAAAATAGTTTTTGGATAATGCACTAGGTGTTTGCGCCTTCCCCTTTTGTTGTCTTTGCAGCAAGTAAGACTGTTATATTTACCACTGATAGGGGTGCTACAATGGTCAACTTTTATTAATTTATGTAAACCTTTTATCCCAGAATGAAAAAAACTGCTGCTGTAACTGCTTGTATTAGCAGTAGTAAAGATTTTGTAATAATGTAAACAAATGGCCCTCCCTGCAGGTTTAGGTCATAACATACTAGGCTGCTTTGCACTGTTATGGCTCTCCCTTTTCCCTGGAACTTCCATCTTCACCCGGCCTTCCTTCTGGGTTTTGTATCTTCGGCCGCTTGAATGGCCGGGCTAAGGTGACATCACTCCCACACATGGGCACCGGAGTCACATCGCCTCGGCACACAGAGCAGGTCATACACATGTGCGGCTCAGATCACATTACCCGCTGACAGGTGGAGCACATTTATGACAGATGAGACCTCTAGGATCTCTTCTGTTATAAAAACCCTGCCTGTCAGTGTTTTTTCAGTTCTTCAGTTTATTATCGCTTTAATTGGATTTGGCTTTAATTTCATAGTCAGGTTCATCTAAATCTACTAGTGCAGTGATGGCGAACCTTGACACCCCAGATGTTTTGGAATTACATTTCCCATCATGTTCATGCACTCTGCAGTATAGTTGAGCATCATGGGAAATGTAGTTCCAAAACATCTGGGGTGCCAAGGTTCGCCATCACTGTACTAGTGCATCAAACACTACCCTCTTCCCAGGACAATGCTGTCCAGAGGTGTCTATGTTGGTCCTTCATCCAGATTAGAGACACCCTAAGACAATACGTGTGTTACTGGCTGGTTTACCAGATGAAGGTACATGAAAAATATCCTAAAAAAGAGAAAATTAATGCAATCACCATATTTAAGGTAAACCGCAATATATACAATTTTCATTTTTGGGTTTAATACCACTTTAGGTTATGTGACAGGAAGCTAGGAAAATCTATGGGTTGTGTCCAGGATGGGAGATATATTTGTCCCAGGTTTATGCTGTACACTGATTGCTTTTGTGTTTGTGCTGTGTAGTGAGCCTGTTTGGGCTCAATAAGGGTTAACAATCTCAGGTGTAACAGATAAAATACTTAGGGCTCTATAAAACTCCCAATTGCTTCAACAAGGGGCTCCACCCTGGAACCAGAGCTCTGTGCATGATAGGCTGGGGAGCCGCAATACCTCTGAATGGTAAGATTAAGTCTGGGTGACTAAAAGCCTCTGTTTATTTCTGTGTGACCACCAAGTGTCTGGGCAGAGGTAGGCTGTGGCAGAACAAGTAGTCAGGTCCCTGTGTCTTGGTAGTTAGGCGCCCAAAGTGGCAAGGCTTTATTTTCTGTTTTGTTTTATTTTACCTGTTTTGATGTCTGCACTTTGTAACCACAGACGTGTAAATAAACCATAGTTTTTGCTCTCACAAAGACCCTGCTGTCTGTCCGTGCCTACTTCACTGTGCTGTGACCCATCCAGGGGATCCCGCACACTCCGATACTATGTAAAATGTAAACAAAAGAATGCCGGTAATAGAAAGGTCAGAAAAAAGACAGCATGGGGTCCCCCCCCCAATACATACTAGGCTCTTTGGGTCTGATACGGATTCTAAGGGTAACGCCATGTTGAGATTTAAAACAAAAAACTATGTGGGGTCCCCCCAAAATCCATACCAGACCCTTATCCGAGCATGCAGCCTGGTAGGTCAGGTAAGGGGGGATGAGCAAGCACCCTCCCCCCTCCTGAATCATACCAGGCCACATGCCCTCAACATGGGGGTGTTCTTTGGGTGGTGGGGTCTGTGGGGGGGCTTATCAGAATCTGGAAGTCCCCTTTAAAGAGGGGGCCCACAGATCGTGGTACATACCCCTACCAATTCACCAAAAAAAGGGGGGAAAGGGACATAAGTCTTAAGGCTATAAATCTACTTTGTTTCCAACCAAGAAATTTCTATTTTAATATTACTGCCCCTCAAATGGGGGGAGAATTTGTCAATTGCTAAAAAAGTGATACCACTAGGATCTCGTCCATGACAAAATGTTTTGGTACACCATGGCTCTGTCCCTTATGTCCCTTTCGGCATGAAAGTCGATTGGGACATAAACTTTTTTATTAATAATGGCTGATTTTTTTAAAAATGTTTTACATTTTTTGTTTTTATTTAAATGTATTTTCCCTTTTAATATTAGTAATATTTGCGCTCTCTCCTTTTGCTCTTTTTCCTTGTTTATATGTTTATATTTTAACCCAAAGCAGCAGGCTGATTGACTCTTTTTATAAATAAATAGTTTTATTGTTATAATTGCTTTTCCTCACTAGATAGAGTCCCTTTGCCCTGGTGTGCTTCAAAGCGTATAGGCAGTTGCTGTGTCTCTGTTTCCTGCAGGTGTATATAGGTGTACTAATGAGTATTCTGCCATTTACATTGGTTGCCAAAATTGCTTTAAAGCTTATAGCGTGATGTACGGCATCTAAGCCAGTCCCCCGACAATGTCATCTTTCTGACAAAACTGAAGTTTCTGACGAAACACGTTGGGTGCGGCCATGAAGTTACGGCATCACGCACATTCTCCGACCAGTGTTTGGAGTCTAGTAAGGCTAGTATGCTGCTCTAGGAAAAGCACTTTGTCTTTTACTGTAGTCATGTGGTTTTAAATCATTTGCCTATTTTTTTAATTTTGAAGTGGATCCTTTCTTGCAAGTATTGCTTTGCTAGCTTTTATGTTTGCAATACATTTTTTTTGGATTACACTATGAGCGCATGTTTTTCTTCCATCATATTTTGTATGCTAATGGAGTAATCCTGATGGAACACATGCCTGATGCCTGAGAGTATCCTGAATAAGCACATTTGACCATTCATGTGATGTTCCACTGGATCTGTTAAGAGGCTTATCTATGAGGTGTCATTTGGTGGTAAATGCACAAGAAATTGGGAGTGTGGGGACACTCATATGTGAAATGGAATGAGGAGTCAACTCTTGAACTTTGCTGCTTATGTACACTTTTAGAACCTTTGCTGATTTTGTTCTCAACCATTCAGGATAGGAACATTTTGATGGCAGGCCATGGGATAATGCAAAACGCGTTTTGCATTTTTGCCATGTTTGCGTTTTCCCGCAGTCAGAGTAGGCTATTGTACATGTAGGCTTAAAAGTATCAATAATAAAAAGATTAAGGGTGCATTTATAAAGCAGTGCCATGGCCACACAACTGTTTAAAGAAAATATAATTTATAAATCTCAGCATTGTGCTTTATAAATGTGCTTGGGAACAACACATTTTCTTAAGGCCACATCAGTCATTATCCCCATTCCCCATACAAATCATTGGCTTCCACAAGAATATCTGACAGAATTAATATTAAATTGCATCTAAGAATGTTCACAAATGAAACACAGATGCAACATCAATTTCTGCATGTGTTGCAGATAGTGAAATTTTACTCTGGAAACATGTAATACACCAAAATGTTCAGGTTCAAGCAATCAATATATTTCTTTATACTAGAAAAGAGTAACTTGTGGATTAGACCCTCACGTCGAGCCCTAGAATCTGCATTTTGAATTAACACACTGTCATAAAATGTTACATAGTACAAGATACATATACAAATACAAATAAAACCAAGCAACAAAAGGGAGTATATTACATAATTATGGGTATACACCAGATGCCGGCTCATTAATTCATCTCTAAACTCTCAATCTCCAATGTATTTAAGCTAAAAAATAAAATAACAAAAGTGCTTTTTGCACTCTGCTGATTTCCAGACTCCCATATGTAAAGTTATGATACTATTATTTTACAATAGCAGAAGTGACATCCTTGCCAAGGAATGACCGAAAAACACCTCTGCAGCTGTAAATTATTTAAGTTAAGGCATACTATTCACCAAGGATACACACCAATGATTTGGATGGCATTCCCGGAGTGGAGATCCTAAAAGCTTGAATGAAAAGAACATGGACTTCAGGAAATGAAGGTCTGGTGTATTTATTAAATAAAATGAGTTTGTTAGTTAAGATAAGTTAAAAGATCTGTGAACTCCATGTAATTGTAATGTTCTTTGATAATTGAATTATGTGTAATCTGGTCTTTAGCTACAGAGCTCATTTACTAACAGGCCTTTTTTCAGAAAAGCAGTTACGATTAGCACAGTCAACTTGTAAAAAGTAGCCTATAGCTTCACATATGGCTATAAATTATAAGTATGACAGTTTCTTAAGATATACAGTACTGTGCAAAAATTTTAGGCAGGCGTGAAGAAATGTTGTAAAGTAAGAATGCTTTCAAAAATATATATTTAAATTGTTTATTTTTGTAAATTTATAAAATGTGAAGTTAGCAAACAGAAAAATCTAAATCAAATCAATATTTGGTGTGTCTACCCTTTGGCTTGAAACCAGCATCAGTTCTTACACTTGCACACTTTGTACACTTGCACAAAGTCAGGGATTTTGTAGGATTACAGTCAGGTGTATGATTATACCAAGCAGGTGCTAATGATTATGAATTTTATATGTAGGTTGACACACTTTCATTAACTGAAACAGAAACATTTGTGTAGGAGTAGAGATTAGATTTCATTGTAAACAATATACAGCATCCACACTGTGTGGATGTTACATGCAAAATTTGAAAGTATTTACTACATCCTCCAGTGGGACAAAAAAAATCCATCCACAACAAACAAACACCAGTTTTAGACTACCCTTTCTCAATTTCAAATGTGTGCACAAGTTCACATTCATCCTTCCTCAGAGGAAACACTTCATCATTACAGATAAGCTGTTGGATCAGTCTGAACACAATTTTGGACCAAACTTTGCTTGTTTGTGCATTTGTTCAAACACTGGACTTCTAGCTTATTTGTCAAAAGCCAAATATCATATATAGTAACAGTTTTTCTACTGCTAGTTTATATGACAGGTTCCTACTTTGACTGTCACGGGGCCTGCACCTTTCACATCCTAGGCGACCAGGGATGTCACCTGGCTCCATTCATTTGCTGATTGGAAATCCCTGACCATTTAAACAAAGGAGCAGGCATAGTGGCTGACATCATTGCCCAAATATGGCACACGTCCATCACTGGGTATAACCTGCTCCTTTTTTTACAATTATTAGTGAAGACTAGGGCTGTTATGTGTGGTGAGATTAGTGATTTTGAATAAGTTAGATTGTGGTATGTTTATTTGATATTTACATTTTTATTGTGAATGAGTAGGGGTACTCTGTACCCCTCATTCATTCATTCATTCACATAGGGCTGGTATCTTATGCCCATATTATTTTTAAAAGGGGGTTCCAGATTTTGATAAGCCTCTTGCCTGCAGACTTCCACAACCACCAGGCCAGAGATGTGGGGAAGAAACCCTTGTCCTCAACAACATCTTTCTTTTGTGTTGTCAATTTTGAATGTAAGTATCCAAACAGCCATGAATACATTATAACTTACTTTGTGGAATCTATGGTTCTGCAAACATTATACAGTGCCTTGCGAAAGTATTCAGCCCCCTTGAACTTTGCGACCTTTTGCCACATTTCAGGCTTCAAACATACAGATATAAAACTGTAATTTTTTGTGAAGAATCAACAACAAATGGGACACAATCATGAAGTGGAACGAAATTTATTGGATATTTCAAACTTTTTTAACAAATAAAAAACTGAAAAATTGGGCGCGCAAAATTATTCAGCCCCCTTAAGTTAATACTTTGTAGCGCCACCTTTTGCTGCGATTACAGCTGTAAGTCGCTTGGGGTATGTCTCTATCAGTTTTGCACATCGAGAGACTGAAATTTTTGCCCATTCCTCCTTGCAAAACAGCTCGAGCTCAGTGAGGTTGGATGGAGAGCGTTTGTGAACAACAGTTTTCAGTTCTTTCCACAGATTCTCGATTGGATTCAGGTCTGGACTTTGACTTGGCCATTCTAACACCTGGATATGTTTATTTGTGAACCATTCCATTGTAGATTTTGCTTTATGTTTTGGATCATTGTCTTGTTGGAAGACAAATCTCCGTCCCAGTCTCAGGTCTTTTGCAGACTCCATCAGGTTTCCTTCCAGAATGGTCCTGTATTTGGCTCCATCCATCTTACCATCAATTTTAAACATCTTCCCTATCCCTGCTGAAGAAAAGCAGGCCCAAACCATGATGCTGCCACCACCATGTTTGACAGTGGGGACGGTGTGTTCAGGGTGATGAGCTGTGTTGCTATTACGCCAAATATAACGTTTTGCATTGTTGCCAAAAAGTTAAATTTTGGTTTCATCTGACCAGAGCACCTTCTTCCACATGTTTGGTGTGTCTCCCAGGTGGCTTGTGGCAAACTTTAAACGACACTTTTTATGGATATCTTTAAGAAATGGCTTTCTTCTTGCCACTCTTCCATAAAGGCCAGATTTGTGCAGTATACGACTGATTGTTGTCCTATGGACAGAGTCTCCCACCTCAGCTGTAGATCTCTGCAGGTCATCCAGAGTGATCATGGGCCTCTTGGCTGCATCTCTGATCAGTCTTCTCCTTGTATGAGCTGAAAGTTTAGAGGGACGGCCAGGTCTTGGTAGATTTGCAGTGGTCTGATACTCCTTCCATTTCAATATTATCTTGCACAGTGCTCCTTGGGATGTTTAGAGCTTGGGAAATCTTTTTGTATCCAAATCCGGCTTTAAACTTCTCCACAACAGTATCTCGGACCTGCCTGGTGTGTTCCTTGTTCTTGATGATGCTCTCTGCGCTTTAAACGGACCTCTGAGACTATCACAGTGCAGGTGCATTTATACGGAGACTTGATTACACACAGGTGGATTCTATTTATCATCATTAGTCATTGAGGTCAACATTGGATCATTCAGAGATCCTCACTGAACTTCTGGAGAGAGTTTGCTGCACTGAAAGTAAGGGGGCTGAATAATTTTGCACGCCCAATTTTTCCGTTTTTTATTTGTTAAAAAAGTTTGAAATATCCAATAAATTTTGTCCCACTTCATGATTGTGTCCCACTTGTTGTTGATTCTTCACAAAAAATTACAGTTTTATATCTTTATGTTTGAAGCCTGAAATGTGGCAAAAGGTCGCAAAGTTCAAGGGGGCCGAATACTTTTGCAAGGCACTGTATATTGCAGTATGAGTATTACATGATTATGTTTGTATTTCAGATAGAGAAAAAAGTCACTTAACATATAATCTCCCCTGATAAAGAAATATACACCAATAATAAGAAACCCATGTGGACTGACCACAGTATGACTCTGGCAGTACCTGGGCAGAATTGTTCTTATAGGGATGAAAAATTATTTTAATAACTGGTATACTTTGTATTACTGTTTACTGTATATTACTTTGCCTATAGGGTTATGTCCGTTTCCCTTTTTTATCATGTTTTGTACTCAATAAATATGGCCTTTTGTCTTTTATAAAAATTACTTATTTTGAACTCAATTTCTCCCTTAACCCCAACAGATCCGCGCTATTGCTGAAGTACGGCTCCAGCGCGGATCTGAAATGCCGGGACGACATCCATGGATGTCGTCCCCTGTGCACACTCCCAGCATGCCCCCTGGATGTCTGCTCGAGACCCACGATTGCTTTACAGAGCTGCAGAATGGGGAACCGCCGATGTAAACACGGCTGTTCTCCGTTCTGTGACAGGGGACATACCAGATCTACTGATCCCTGTCACTGGGATCAGTTAGATCTGTTATGTCCCGACCAGCCCCGCCCCCCCACAGTTAGAACACACCCAGGGAACATTGTTAACCCCTTCACTGCCCCCTGCAGGTTAACCCCTTCACTGCCAATGACATTTATACAGTAATCAGTGGACATTTACATTTCTGATCGCTGTATAATGATTCATTGGTCCCAAAAAATGTGTAAAAAATGTCCGACATTTCTGCTGCAATATCGCAGTCCCAATAAAAATCGCAGATCGCCGCCATTACTAGTAAAAAAAAAAATAAATAATAAAAACGCCATAAATCAATTCCTATAGTTTGTAGATGCGATAACTTGCGCAAACCAATCAATATACACCGATTGCGATTTTTTTTTTACCAAAAATATGTAGAAGAATATATATATCGGCCTAAACTGAGGAATAATTTTTTTTCTTTTTTTTTTATGGATTTGTATTTTAGCAAAAAGTAAAAAATATTGTTCTTTTTTGCAAAATTGTCGCTCTTTTTTTTGTTTATAGAGGCGATCAGAAATGACGCAGAGGTGATCAAATACCACCAAAAGAAAGCTCTATTAGTGGGAGAAAAAGGACGCAAATTTTATTTGGGTACAACGTCGCACGACCGCGCAATTGTCATTCAAAATGCGACAGCGCTGAAAACTGAAAATTGGTCTGGGCAGGAGGGGGGTTTAAGTGCCCAGTAAGGAAGTGGTTAAGAGTCCAAGGGGGCTGTCCCTGTTGCATTTTGATGCATGAAATTTCCATGTATATATAGGATGTTGCCATTTTACATACACTCTCTCCCTTAACATTAGTAGGTCCTCACCAACATGGGGACAAAGTGCCCCCCTTGCAAGGTTCCTCCCCATGTTGAGCTCATATGGCCTGGTACGGTTCATGAGGAGGGCCCACGTGCTTGCTCCCCATTTCCTGGACTGCACACTCAGGTAAAATTCTGGTATAGATATTTGGTGGACCCACATTTTTTTTTGTTTTTGCATGGGGTTTCCCTTAAAATCCATAGCAGGCTCAAAGGTCTGGCATAGATTTTGGGGAGAACAATGCTTTTTTTTTGCTTGTTTGCTTGTTTTTGAGTGAGCCTACCTTGACATCCATACCAGACCCACATCAAGGATAAGGGTCTTGTGTGGATGAAAAGAATCCCAAAGCAGGGAGAAAAATCTGTCACATCTACTAGTAAAAGCAGCACATATTGCACACATTACACTTGTATGACACACAGTTAACTCTTTCATTGAATACATCAATGAAGGTTTTGACAGCACCACAGGAACTTCCAAACAAATTGTGTTTATTCAATAAAACATCATACAGGATTCAACAGTCCATAAGAAGTACATCAAGGCAAGATAGATTGACGCGTTTCACGGGAGTTGTACCCGCTTAGTCATAATCCTCTCTTTCATTGACCCTAGATGTTAACCCCTTCCCAGCTAGTATCATTAGTACAGTGACAGTGTGTAGTATTAGCACTGATCACTGTATTAGTGTCAATGGTGATGTCAGTGACTGGTGATGCCAGTGTCAGTTAGTGTCCTATTACCTGCCACACTATCACAATCCCACTATAAGTCACTGACCACCGCTATTACTAACATAAAAAATTAAATAAATACAAAGGTCTGTGTATATATACCATCATTTGTAGACACTTTAACTTTCACACAAACCAATCAATATACAATTATTGGGGTTTTATTTTACCAAAGAAATGTAGCAGAATACATTTTGACCTAAGTTAAGAAATGTGATTTTTATTGGATATGTTTTATAGCAAAAAGTTAAAAATATTGCTTTGTTTTCTTTGTTTCTGCAGTGTCAGCATACAGGCAGCCCTCTGAACGGCTGAATACTCTCCACCCCGGAAAGACACCTGAGCACTGGTGGAGAGTCCCTTGATGAGGCTGCAAGCAGCAGGTCTGTCGGTGCAGGACAACATAACGGATGAACTCACAGCCTTGCAATGACTCCAACAACCTCCAGCAGCAGAGACAATGTGAGGGGGCGGAGATCAGTGTGGCAGGGGGAAATTATAGAACCGATGCCCTGAATGGCTCTCCATGCAGCAGCTAGATGGGAGGGAAAGGAGTAGAAGCAGCGTTCAGCTGCTACATGGGAAGCCATTCAGGGCATCGGTTCTTGCAACTGTCCTCCCCCGCACACACTCTGCACAGATCCACAGATTTCCCCTGTGACAGGGAGCCTGCACAGGGGAACAAAGAAAAAAAGACCAGCATGTCCAAAAGCCATTGTCTGTTGTTCATGGATTTTCCAGGTTCTGCAGAAGGGTGTATTAAATAAATTCAAATTGCATATTTAAAATGGTGTGCATCATCCCACTTTTCTTACATTGAAATTTGGCAGTGAAGTGAAACTTGAATATAGTATATACATATATACATACACAGGTTATGTACCTGATTGCATTGATAGACACATTTTTCATATATTTTCTCAGAAGTCTATATACTGTATGATGGATGTACATATTCTATTGTACTTGGTTTCTGTTAGATGTTTCTTTAATTTTGTCTTAAATTGTTCTTTAAATACCAAAATATTTTCTACTATGGAAACCCAAAGATGTAGCTCAGTACTGATCATTAATTTCTGCAATAGATTAATTAATTAGGGCAGCGTGGACATCAGCTGCTATGTAGTGGTAGAGTAGTAACAGATTTGCGTTTTTACTCTGATGACTGCTACCAGCAATGTCTGTTGTTAACAAAGACATTTACACCTATCTGTTTGGCATGTGCTAACACTTGTTACTTGCTATTCCCATATGCAGCTGAGTACTTTGGGAAGTTTGCCAATCACTCTGGCTTCTGGCTGCTTTGGCTGTCTGTAATAAAAACAAGTAAAATGCTAAATACCTGCTGTAAAATAGATTACTACATTATGCCATGACCTCTGGTTGGTTTTATGTTTTTAAATGTTATTTGCAATATTTGTGTGCGTTCCTCTGTGCTTCAACATTACAAATGCCAGCATACAACATAAAAAGTATTACAAAGAAACAAACTCAATTTGAAGTTTGTAAAATATACTGGTTGTAAAAACGAATTGACCATGTAGGTTTCTAATTAGATTCATAAGAGGAAATCATAATAAACTTTGTGTACAAAGGCTTTAAAGGCACACTAATACTAGTTTATATTCTTGCATCCAAGTTGTATAATGCTATGAAAGTAATGTGGAGTGCAGCATTTTTGCAGACTTTTATGCTGTGTCCAAAATAAATTGATAGCCCCATGCTGTGTTAACTATGTTGGGCACTTTTCACCATTATTGACTATAAAGACACTCTAAGGCTACTTTCACACTGGGGTGTTTTTCAAGTGTTTTTGGGCTAAAAATAGTGCCCTATAGCGCCTGAAAACACCCCCCCCCCCCATACACCCCAGTGTGAAAGCCTGAATGCTTTCACACTGGGGCGGTGCACTTGCAGGACATTACAAAAAGTCCTGCAAGCAGCAACTTTGGGATGGTGTGGTGAGCGTGTTTACACCGCTCCTCTACCGCCCCTGCCATTGAAAACAAAGGGCAGCGCTTCCGAAGTGGCTGTACACCACCTCGGAAGTGCAGTTAACCTTTTTAATACCTTGTGGGGGGTTAAAAGCGGCGCGCTCCTGCCTGCATAGCGGAACCATAGCGCCACTATAACAGCGGAAAATCGCCACCGAAACCAGCAGCGCTTTAGTGCTACTGCCTGCCCCAGTGTGAAAGTAGCCTAAATGTTTTACAACAGGAATGATTGAGGTTCAGCAGCCTAAAGAACCAACCATTTGGTATCTCTATAAGGCCAGCCATGCATAAACCAGCTGTATTTCGATCCATGTATGGGCAGTGTGGTTGTACAGAAATTGATCTAATGATTGACTTCTATACTACCACCCTGTCAGATTTTTGCCACTTCAGGTAGGGATGAGCACATTTTAGTCACTGGACATTTGCTGAATCCAGTGGGAAATCTGCAAACCTCGAACATAGTAAGCGAACCCCACTGATGTCTGTGGGATTTAAATCTTGTCATTCCAATTTAATTTTTTTTTATTACAAAAGAAGAGATACTGCCATGGGGAACATGTACCAATGCAAATAAAAAAAAAAAATACTGTTCAGTGGCAACATTAGAAATATACAATTCCTACATTCATATTTCCCTATTATTCCTATATTCATACAATAACATGCTTTATAATGCCTTAAACCTGCATGTGAAGTTGCATACCTGTACAATCTACTTTCATGAGAGGCATTTAGAAAAAAATCTATTACTACTAAATAACAATTAAGTTGGCTCTAGACTATTTGTTAAAAGTGGCAGGCTCTCCTTAAAATCCCCCTTCAAAATTACAGCAATATATAGCTTAAAAGGACTCCATAATCACCTTAATGCTATATTGTAGTGCATTCCACTTTTGTTGAGAAGAAAACAATGTCCTCTGGGTGATCAATGTACATTGCAAGGATTTTAACAAACGTTGTTGCACATTCTTACCTGTTTCTGCTCTGAAGATAGCTGTGTGTTTGTCTATGTCAATCTGCAAGGTAAATCTGAATGAGAGTGACTGTTTCATTAAGAATCAGTTGATGTACTTGCAGTGTTCTAATGAAGAAAGTTGTAGGGTCTGAATTCTGTTAGAAGTGATTAACCCTTTGGGAGCAGGGGTGGCCTGTCCATTAAGGGCGCACGGACACCACCCCCTCTTTCCTCTCCTCTCCCATATGCTAAATAGATAGGTTCATGCACCCCCTATTCATGCATCTGTCCCCTTTCAGGACACCAGCCGCATGAATTACAGCGGTGGGGGTATTTTTTAAAGCACCTGATTAGAGCCATAGGCTTTAATAGGCTTCAAAATAGAGTGGACTCGGAGCACAGAGCATTGCACTCGCAGCCCACTCATGTGTGTTAGAAAAGCAAATGAATATTTGCTTTTATAACACCGAATCGCCTCTCCATCAATCAGGAAGCGTGGGTCTGTTTCCCGATTGGCTGAGAAGTCAGGTGATCCTATTGGACGCCTTGGAGGAGGAGGAGAGGGATGCACGGCGGAAGCCACCGTGATCCACACCACGGAGGAGGAGAAGGAAAGCGCCCGCTTCCTAGATGGGGTAAGTGCAGGTTTTGATGTCCCGACTGCCCTCCTGGGGGGGGCTGTTTGCTGTCCCCCTAAAAGAAAAAAAAAAACACTGGCCACCACTGTATGGGAGTATCTTACCAGTAATGACATTTTTGCTGCAAAGGATGCCTAAAATCTAATGTGTAGCTTAGTGCAGACTTCCAGGAAAATCAATGAGCCAATGACACAAGCAGGAAATTACATTTCTGAGGCTGTTTTGTACACCAGCTGTGTACACAACACCTCCAGAAAAAACAGAAAATTACAGTGCTGCTGATGGACAAATACATTTTTAATAACATTCAATTACAATATGGCTTGTGTAACAATTGTATATGCTATATTATTTTTTATTTGCGTTTTTTTTCCCCATGGAAGTGAAGTTACGCTTTAACTATTTGACATTCGACCCTTGGCTATTGGAGGCTTCCAATGGCTAAAATGGTGGTTCTCCTGGGCAAGACCTCCAAAAACTTATGCTGCTTTGGAATATGAAATACAGTATGGGTAATCAGTGGGAAGTATTTATATTAAAAAAACCTTTTTCAGAGCTCCATTCTGAGTCTTTGCCCAACGATCAGTGGGTGTCGGCAGACATCGAGTGCCCGACACCCGCAGTTTAGCTTCTGCTGTGAATAATTAAACTGCTAAGGGCGTTCAGCAAGTGTTTATACACATCTGCCTTATTTAATCAAGAAATTTGGTGAATGGTGATAGAATCACACTCAACCTGCTGTTCACATCCTTATCTTAAAGAGACCCCTTGACCTCTTTGATGGCTCACCTTGCAGCATTTTACCATATGGGCAGATGTAAGTGTTTGGCAGGGGGCGGTGTGATGCACATTTTGGCACATTCCAGCATTTTTTTGTTTTTATTTTTAATAATTTATTTGAAGTGTCACATAATGATACTTTATTTAAGTCTCCATACTTGCAGTGCAGTCTGTGTGGTACCATGCCCTGCGCTGCCATTCACCAGTACACCATGCAAAGAGCGATTGACTGTACTGTTGACTGGCTCAGAAGTTGCAACCTTTAGGTACACTCAGACTGGCATCTTTTTTGGTGCTTAAGAAAAAGCACTAAGCCTTTTCTCTATTTAATCTGCTCACAAACTATCAATCAGTTGTTGCAGGCAGATATTGATCATTACAAGGATTTTTGGGTCTATGGATTTATGCACATAGGCAAGACACCTAAGAAAATGTGCAATTCACAAAACTCAAGCATAGATTCTTAAATTAGATTTAACCCCAACTGCTAAAATCTCAGTTACGGTTTAACATTATAATATCACTTGGACCGCCTATTTTTATTTTATTTGCACGCCTTCATGAAAACAACAACTGGTGATAATGACATAAAGGTTGTTGTGTGGGCACTTTGTGTTATGGGATGACAATACTGCCACATCTCCCACAATCTCCTGCCTTTTAATCACCCTGTCACCCTGCTTATCTAAAGGAAATTATAAGCTTATGTGCCAATACTCATTTTGTAGGCATATTCCACTGTTGTCACCATTAACCACTTCAGCCCTGGAAGGATTTACCCTCTTAATGACCAGGGCATTTTTTGTGATACGACACTACGTTACTTTAACTGACAAGTGCGCGGTCATGCAACGCTGTACCCAAATACATTTGATGTCCTTTTTTTCAACAAATAGAGCTTTCTTTTGGTGGCATTTGATTATGTGTATATGAAAATATACAATGTTCATTTATATCACAACTCTTGCACAACACTGTCTATTGTCTATTAGCATCATACTAAAGCGTGTTGTCAGATTAGGTCTTAATAAATACGTAGCCTGAATCACTAAAACCTCATATGAGAATTAACATGCTAATATAATGTGAAAAGTAATTTTTAGAATCTTTAAAGTGGTTTTAAAAGCAGAAGGTTTTTTTATCTTAATGCATTTTATGCATTAAGATAAAAAAAAACGTTTTTGTGCAACAGTTCCCTCAGCCCCCCTTAATACTTACCTAAGCCTGATCTCAATCCTGCGATGTTGCACAAGAGCCTCGGCTGTCCGGGCGCCCGCTGCTGTCAGTCAAAGGCAGTGAGCCAATGAAGACAGAGAGGGGGCGAGGCCGAGCTGCGGCTCCAGGTCTGAATGGACACACAGAGTAATGGCTCGGGCTTGGGTGCCCTCATAGCAAGCTTCTTGCTTTTGGGGCACTTGGCAGGAGGGAGGAGCCAGTAGTACCGGAGATGGACCAGAGCAGAGGAGGATCTAGGCTGCTCTGTGCAAAACCACTGCACAGGTACGTATAACATGTTTGTTATTTTTAAACAAAAGAAACAACACTTTAATATAACTTTAAATCTAGGTGGTAAGTAGATACATATGGGCTGAATCTGATCAGCAGCTCTAAGATGCAACAAAGGAAGAAAAACAGAAGCAAAAAAATACAGTTGGATGATAGATGCAGGGAGTTTTTCTATAGTGCACAGTTTATATTCTAAAATAGGAGGAATGACAAAAAATGTAAAAATAGGGGGGTGGATGGCTAGCATTTTTGCCAGGGCCGCTTATTTCTGTATAGAGCACAGGCATGTCAATGTAGAGACAAGACACTAATGTTTGCAACACAGTTTATTAAAATCTCTTATCACCATTGTCAAAGCAATGCACACCTGGCAAATTTTGGGCTGCCCTCTAAGATTAAAAATTGATTTATTTCTTTTTTGTACTAAATGACAAGAGTCAACAGCATATCCAATATCAAGTAAGTTAAATTAGCTTTGTCTTAGACTTGCCTTTGCTTGTGCATGAACTGTTAAATTATCTTATTCAAGTGTGTAATACGATTTCCACTGCAGTAACTTAGTGCTTTTACAGACAATCAAATAGCTATCCATCCCCATAAATAAAGTCATTCCCTGCACTACTTTCAATTTGAAAATAATGTGAGTGTAACTTCAACATCGCTGAGCCTGGGAAGCCTACATTTAGAGTAAAAACAATCTAATGCACATATAGTATGAGATATTTTATAGCTAGTTCCATCCCAAAAAAAAATAAAAAATGTACACTAACTTTATAAAAAATGACATTTCTGATATCCAGCCCACCCCAGCCAGTGCTCTATTGTTGATGATCCCTGTATCCATCTCCAAAATGAAATAGGGCATCCTACGGCATTGTTTACTAGCAACCCGGGTGACCATTTCCCTACATTGGAGATCCACCTCTCCGCCCCACTTCGTGAAATGGGCCCAGATTTTAAATGAGATCATGGAAACCCTGGTCGTGGAAGATCGCCCCAAACCTGGTAAGGTGCGCACCACATAGACATGCTGGCAGGCTTTTAGTGATTCTTCCACTTTCCAAACCCTAGTGGCTAAGTAATTGGTTTATTCTCTTTTCTACTTCTATGAGAGTTTTTCAGATTCCCCCTCCCCTCCTTTTAGTCACCCACTTCTTCCCTCCTATAAATTCCCCTCTACTGGAACACTTTTAACCACTTGCCCTCCGAAACATTTACCCCCCCCCCCCATGACCAGGCTATTTTCTGTGACACGGCACTGCATTATTTTAACTCACAATTGCGCGGTCATGCAATGCTGTACCCAAATAAAATTTATATATATTTTTTCCTATAAATAAAGCTCTCTTTTGGTGGTATTTGATTACCTCTGCACTTTTTATTTTCTGCGCTATAAACAAAAAAAAAAAACAACACTCACTATAAGTACTGTATGTGCAGTACTACATAGGAATACTATTGTTCATTTCATTGGTATTAAGATGTTGTAACAATAAACTCACCTTTTATGGAAGTATTATTCCAATGAAATGTCTCTTATGTGGTGCCTTAAAAATCCAATTTATTGTTTTCCCTCTGCAAGTTTACAGGTTCCCTTATTAACCAAGTACCTCTTGCTGCTTATACTTTCCTTTAATTTTACCACCCCATTCACCCACTGCAACAAGTAAAAAAAGCCTTGTGTACACCTTAGGTTAGTCTGGTTGGAGTTCACTTATGGATGCAGGAGACAGCATTTTGAATCTTACAAGGGAACATCACTTGTTCCTTTATACATAAGCAAAAAACATAAGTTAATTTTAAAACATAGGTCATCAGAGCCGCAGAGATTTCAGCAGATTGGGTTATTATTTTTTATTATATCAATTCTTTTGAAGAACCCTACACATGGAGACTAATGAAGACCAAAAAGCAGGAACAGGCCCAGCAGGCATTGATCGAATTTCCATTTGTTGCAATTAGAGGTGCATCAACGTCTGAGAGCTACAAGTATCTATCATTTTCGGACAAAATACTTTTCCTTGTCCTAATTTCTCTAAGAAGTCAGTCTGACCAAAGCTGGCAGCATTCCATGCTCTGGAAAATGAAGCTGGAAACAAAGACGGCACAAAGCATTACATGCTGCGTAAAACATGTTTTATTTAAAACAAAATATGTCATTCTATAATCTTCTTTGAATCAAAAGCGCACACATTTCATTAGCTTTTAAATATTTTATAGATATATTTTATTATTAATATTCAAGTCTGTGTGGGTTTGAAATGAAAGGCTATTTTGATGCACAGTTGAAAAATGCAGTCCCAACATTTACTATAAAAATGAAGCAATGCAATATAAATACATTATGCATGAATTCATATTTTTAAAGTTTATACAGCCCTTAGGATGTGTAAAGCATTTATATGTCCATCACTGTTGTTCAGTTTATAGCATACTTTAGTGCTTATTAACATCAGGAGGAGGACTTCACTTTTCTTCACATCTGAAGATGTAGCAATTTGTAGGAATATTTTAATAATGTTAAAGGAAATTTACATTCGTGTTCAAAACTGAGCAAACACACAGGGGTTGGTTTAAAGTTGAACTCTAGGCAGATGAAAAATGCACTATTTAATCTAGTTATGCATTGGGTAAAAGTGATTAAATGTTCTTCGACTATGACAAGGCGAGGTAGGGCAAGCATTGTGAACCAATCAGGTAGGACTGCACCACACAGTATATCTAATCTAATTGTGGCAGTTTTAATTGAGGACAGTAATGACTTTAATAATACAGATATGTTCTCTCCTTGTACAATCAACAGCAGGGAGGTGACCAAGGTGTACTGCCCAAATAGAGTGGCAAAAGGTAACGTCATTAACCTGGATATGCTGCCTGGCAGGGCTGGCAAGACTGGTTGTACAGAATCAAAAATCTTTTGGCAGTTAAGTACATCTACATATAACAACTATGCATTTAGCCATGAGTAGTGTTCTGGCTCTATTAAAGGTGCCATATACCTATACAAAATGTCTAAAACAATAGCAAGAATGACAGGACTTTTAAGGCACAACACAATAATAAACACATGGGGGTTCGTTTCGTTCCGAATTGAAATTTGGACAACATTTTTGTAATACAGATGTATCCGCATTAATAAATGCAACAGTAATGAATTTCAACGAATCTGAAAAACAGTAAACATGTTAGACGCATCCAAATTAAATTAATTATTTTAATTAATTTGATAATAGCTGGTTGTTAAGCAGCGGGATGGCCTACTGGCTGATGCTTCCTTAACAACTGGTGACTCATCAGCTGTCAGTGGGATTTCCCGTTGAGAGCAGAATATAAACTAACCAGTGCCAGCATTACATTTTTTTTTATAAAAACAGAGTGGGGCCCCCGCCAATCCGTACCAGGCCCTTTGGGTCTGGCATGCAATTTAAGGGGAACCCCCCAAAATCCATACCAGACCCTTATCCGAGTATGCAGCCCAGCAGGTCATGGAAGGTGGGGACAAGCAAGCACCCCCCTCCTGAACCATACCAGGCCATATGTCCTAAACATGGGGGGTACTTTGGGTGGAGGGGCTCCCCCTCCCTCAACTCACCTTGTCCCCATATTGATGGGGACAAGGGCCTCTTCCCCACCACCTTGGGTGGTGCTTGTGGGGGTCTGCAGGTGGGGGCTTATTGGAATCTGGAAGCCTCCTTTAACAAAGGGACCTCCAGATCAAGCCCCCCGACATATGAAGGAGTATGTGGTACATTCTACCCCTACTCATTCACCAAAAAAAGTGTAAAAAATAAACAAAAACACAGAGAGACTTTTTGACAAGTCCTTTATTAAAAAAAGAAAAAAACAATATCCCCTGAAGTAAATCCAGTGTCACTCACGATGAACCCACTGGTCCAAAAAAAAAAGAGCTCCACACCCATCGCTGGCCTCCCGGCGTCTGACATTTATGGTATATCGTGCCTACAGTCAATAAAAGTTTCTTTACCATCAGTGGGAACCAGAGATGTCAGACGCTGGGAGGCAAGCGACGAGTGCAGAGCTCTTTCCTTTTGGGGGGGGGGGGGGTCAGTGGCTTTCATCAGGATTGACGCTGGATTTACTTCAGGGAATATTGTATTTGTTTTTTTGTTTTTTTTTTTTAAATAAAGAACTTGTCCTAAACTGTCTCTATATTTTTATTTATTTTTTAATTCTTTGGTGAATGACTACCTCATACTCATTCACATGGGGGGGGGGGGCAGGATCTGGGGGTCCTTAAAATCCCTACCAGACCCGAAGGGACACCACGTTGTTTTTTTTTAATTTATTTTTTTAAATGCCGGAACTGGTTTGTTTATATTCTGCTGTCATCAGGGAATCCTGCTGACAGCTGATCACTCATCAATTATCATGGATGCGGTGGCTAACAGGCCGCCCCACTACTTAACCACCAGCTATTCTTCACAATGAATTCAAATAGATTTGATATTTTCAAAACTCAAACTCAATTCAAATACTTCAAATCCATTGTAAAAAATTTGAAAAACTGTAATAGGGTTGAAAATGAATTAACTAAACAATACTAAAGTAAACTAAAATCATTTTGTTACAAATGCAATGAAAACTAAATTAGTAACGAATCGATCCAAAATGAAACAAAACAAATGTTTTCGTTCTGCACATGTCTACACAATAACAATTGTCATGCAGCGGTCATGCAACTCTGTACATAACTGAAATTTATGTTACGTTTTTCGCACAAATATAGCTTTCTTTTGGTGGTATTTGATCACCACTGGGTTTTTCATTTTTGTGCTATAAACAAAAAAAACTAACACTTTTGAAAAAAAAAGTTTTGCTTTCTGCTATAAAAAATTACAAGCCCTCTGATATCAAATGAAAGCGCCTGTGTGGCGTCTCCGAGGAGAGCTCCATGAGGGATCCGTGCTAGTGTGAAGCATGTGAGAAGCCCTGAGTAGCTCCTAGGGATCGGCGGGTATTGCCGTCCGCTTTGCCTGCCTTCCACTCTAGCCCATTCTTGGGATTTAGTACACAACATAAACAGCGCCAACCCAAATTCAATAAATCTAGCTCCCTGTATGTATGTGGCTTACACCTGGATCCCCACCCAAGCAAGATTGTTGCTGTCCCACCAGACTAGAGCTCGTTTGATCTGCTGACTACAAAGCAGCAGGTCCATTTGTTCTGGTGAGTGAGGGCACAACAGGGTCACCGGTCACTGTGTCACTTTTGGCACTCAGCATTTTGAAGCACTGAAGAGCACTTTTTAAGCATTCTTGGGATTACCTTGGGATTTCCTGCTCAGTCTCCCAGCTTATCTCCAGCCTGCTCCTAGCCTGCCTCCTGCCAGTCTCCGGACTGTCATCAGCTTGCTGGCTCGTAACAGCTCAGCTTGCAAGAGACCACCCTGCACATACATCCAATCTGCTTCTAGTTTGCCTTAAAGCTATAGCGACCTCCTCCACAGCCTGACATCCAGCTTATGCAGCCTATCTCAAGCCTGCAGTGGGTTGTGCATTTCTCAAGTTTATTTACAAAAGACATTTGCACTCCTACAGCTAGGCTTTATCTAACTATAGCTAGCTTGTATCAAATCATAGACTATTGCTAGAACTATTTACCAAGAAATCCATCCAGCTCCTGTTTCAGCCAACTCAGTCAGCTTCAGCTCCAGCGAGCCCCTTAAGTTGTAGTTATTGGTTGCTTAAGGAGCTACGGTAACGTGCTACAGTATACATCACAGCACTAGGCTACAACTAATCCATGTATTGCTTGCTTATTGCCAGCCTATAGACTGCATGAGCTTGCTTGGAATTTGTTCTAACTTGCCCTACTTACTCCTAAGCTGATAGATACCAACCACTTGGGGGAGTACAGTATAGATCCTGATTGGTTTCAGCCTCCTATCTGGACTGACTACTGCATCTAGTCTGCAGATATTATTTACCCCAGGGCAGCAGCAGCTCGGGGGTTATATTAAACCCGCTTTTAGCCAACAGTTGGCGGGGGTCTGCTGGCCTCTAACTGATCACTAACCACCTCTAGGACTGAAAGTTTTGCTTGCTTTGACTTGCCTCACTGGCTCGCTTTCACCTGTTTTGTTCTGCTCAGTCACTGTTTCTCCTAGCCGCTTGTTGGCTGCCCCCTGGATAACTCTGTCTGGATTGTATTGGAAAATCTTTCACATAAGCCAAGGCCACCCATCTTAGATAGTAAGTGGGCATTAGAAGCTGCCAACATGATCTTTTGTGGATTATCTGTGGTCACTGCTTTTAGCCAGAATGAGTAATCACTAGCCTTGAGATCTGCAGACATCTTCAGATACTTGCTGATCTCCTGCCCCATTTCTGATTTCCTTTGGGCACTCAGTGACCCAGATATTCTGTTCATTAAGTAAACGGGGAAGAAAACGGGGAAATCGACCTCCTCCAAGACCTGATATATGGGGCCCATCATTAGATACTTGGCAAAGGGACAAGGACAGGGAATGGATGAATCATTGGGAGATACTGCAGGATCAGAACGAGGTGCACACGCCTCACCCGTATACCAAACGTCACATCAAACAGTGTCAAGACGCAGCTCCTCGACCTCCTCTGGTGGATCAAGCTTCATTCACACATCTCAGGATATGGATGTAGCAGCTTTGGTTAGTGGCCTCCCCACTAAAAACTAACTAGCAATAATGCTCCACAATTTGGAGCGCTCTATTAAAAGAGAAGTTTCTTTGGTGAGGACGGAAATGGCACACACTTTGAGACGTGTGGAGGGGTTTGAGTAACAATTTTACAGTCAGATATAAGTTGGAGGACCAAGAGAATCGCAATAGGAGGGACAACCTCTGAATCAGGGGTATCTCTGAAACTATTAAAGACGAAGAACTGGTCCCCACTATACAAGGCATCCTTAATGCAATTAAGGGTAAAGAAACATGGCATGGCAACCTAGGAAAAGCACCACTAATGCTCCTAGGAATGTGATCTGTAGAATACATTATTATACAGATAAGGAAGCTATCATGAAGGGTCTACAGAAAGCCCTCTCGTATGATTTTAATGGAGCAGCAAGTGTCAGGTGCAACTACCTGGAGATCCATTGCACTCAACAGATAAAAATATAATGCATGCAATAATTATGAAAGTCCAAAATAAAAGTCCATAAAGTCCATAAAATCCATAATAACACTAAGGGCAGCCATCCATAGTGAGCTGAAGCCCGAGCTCACAGTAACTGAAAAGAGAGCAAAAAGAGAGGCACCTCTAAGTGTAATAGGTATGACAGACTTATTAAAAACGCAGCCAAGTAAAAACTCACATGGAGTACATAATAAGAAGGCACATGGATAGATCAACAGGGGAGAAGGAATGCCAGTCCAGCCCAGGGTGCAGTCATCCGTCAGATGTGCAGTCGCAGCATCTTGTGGTGCTCCTCCGTGATGGAGAAAGGCCGGCCAATCGGTGAGGGTACCCCCCTCATCTCCCTCTCCCCATTCGTGGACCCTCAGCTACACAGAGACCACATCCCCTACTGAATCAGCCTAGAAAGGATATGAATGAATCATTGCACCAATTCTACAACAGGCCCCCCAGCACCTCATCTTCCTGGTCCAATTCACATGCCCAGTCCACTCGGACCATTTCTCATCTCTCTTTAACCCAGACTGCCCCCTCAGTCAACACTCATGGTCTCACTACCAACAATAAGGTTTCAGTTACACCGAGTATGAATCATTCTCCATCATCATCACAAACTTCTGGCTTCCCAGTGACACCCATATCATCCACGTCCTCAGGTGTCATCATGACAGCTGGTGACACATTACTTCCTACACCTTTACTAAACAGATCGTCTTTTTTTAGTGGACAGTCCTCCTCCGGCCACCTCCAAAAAAAAGAAAGCTTTCTGGAGAGGCTGTAGAGGAGGATGAACCAAGTCCACTAGAAAATCTTCCCAAGTCTCGCAGACTGTGAAGATTTTTAATTTATCTTCTCATGTATTGTTACCCACTTAAACAGCCATTCTCAGTCGAGGATTAAATTTTGCCCCGACTTATAGGCCCAATCCCTTTCTCCTATTCAAGGACCTAAAAAGGTCATACGCAACCTGACACTAAAAAGGTTCTTCCATATCAAGGAAGAAAAACGAAGGCCTTGGCCCAATCGGATGCCCAGAGCCCAATTGCTGCTTCATCCTCACCTACCATAGATGACCATCTTGACTTCAATTTTGATGGTGATAGTTTTGAAACATTGGAGACGTTGTCACCAGAAGATGGGCTGCTTGACCTATTTACGCAGCATCTGGCCACTTCTCCCCCATCATGGGTTCCACATTCAAACCCAAATCTGTATTCTTTCACACCCATGCCAAGGGACCTTTTTTAAAAAGTTTTCATAGAGTAGTCTTTGCAGACTTACAAAAATTGTGTAAATCTTCCTCCAGCAATCACTCTGGATCCAACAACCTTTCCCCCTCTGAGATTACCGATTTGGATACGCTGATGAAGACACATGATGTCATCATCAAGTCAGCGGATAAAGGTGGCAGAATAGTGCTTCAAAATAGAGCTAAATACATGGCTGAGGCCCGGAGATCTTGGAGATCTCGGACATCGGCATGTACAAATTGGTCAGTGAGGATCCCACCTCCTCCTTTGCCTTAGAAACCAGCCTCATAGTTAAGACTGGACTTGTGAACAACATTATTAACAAAGCTGAAGCCTCTTTTCTCCTTAGAGATTATTATCTAATACCGTACTTTTACCACCTCCCAAAGGTACATAAAAATATAGAATCCCCACCTGGTAGGCCTATTGTGACGGCTGTGGACAGTGTCACCACGGGCTTCAGCCAATACATTGATCGCTTTTTGCAGCCCATCGTTCAACTGCTGCCCTCATATATTAGAGATGGCACTCATCTCCTCGAACTCTTGTCCTTTTACCAATGGGAGTCTACATATATATGGCTTTAATTGGATGTAAATTCATTGTACACATCTATTCCCCATGAATTTGGACTGTTGGCCCTGCATCACTTTCTCTCCCAGGCTCCCATGATGAACCCCAGGTAGGCAGCTTTCATTATTGAAGCTGCCAAATTTTGTTTGACCCATAAGTATTTTAATTTCGATGGAGATTTTTATTTACAGACCCAAGGGACAGCCATGGGAGTGAATTTTGCTCTCTCATATGCTAATCTGGCCTGGGTCTATGGGAGAACCAATACATCAGAGACAACTCCCATAGGACATTGATGCTGATAACATATGCATGGCGGCGCTCCCAGCCCACCCTGTTACTTTCTATGGACACGGAAAAAGCCTTCGACAGGGTGGACTGGGAGTACCTTTTAGCAGTGTTGTCTCATCTGGGATTTGGGACTAAAATGCTTGCTCGAGTGACTGCTTTATATAGAGAGCCCATTGCGCAAATTAGAATACATGGTTTATTCAGTGAACCATTCACTTTACACAGTATAATGGTACACGTCAAGGGTGCCCCCTATCCCCAATATTGTTTGCTTTATCGCAAAAAAGATAGACACCGCTCCAGGCTGTGGCACTCCGCGTACTCTTACCGTGATTGCTATCATCCACTGCAGGTGCGGCTCTACATACTAGAGCAAAGAAAACAAGGCGCTGGACGGCCGCACATCTTGCAATCACCTTTTTTTTAAGGAATCCAAGTGGTACATATAGTACATATAGTACATAACTATGTTTAAGTGCCATAATTTGAAGTGAAACACGTAAGTTTCTTTTATCCCCATGTCCCATGTTCCTGTTTGATGTTCATGTACTATATGTACCATTTCTTTACAATAAAGGTTTGCAAGATGTGCGGCCATCCAGCGCCTTGTGTTCTTTGCTCATTGTTTGCTTTATCCCTTGAACCATTTTTAGCTAATATTCAACAAAACCCAAATATTTGCGGTATTGAAGTAAGTCAAATAGAACATAAATATTCAGCCTACGCAGATGATATCCTTTTCTACATATAACATCCAAAGGTATCTCTCGCCCACTTAATCTCCACCTTTTCGGAATATGGCTTTGTTTCGAATTTTAAAATGAATTGTACAAAATCAGAGATCCATAATATTAATGTCCCTGAGACTGAGGTTAAGGGGTTTGAGACTGTGTTTCCATTAATATGGAAAGCTTCTTCGTTAAAATATTTTTTAACTCCAGTATTGGGTAATTTATATTGTGCTAATTATATACCATTACTTAACATGATTAAAAATGATTTGAAACATTGGAATTCTCTTGCTCATAGCTGGTTGGGAAGAGTGAATGTTATAAAAATGAATATAGTCCCCAGACTACTGTTCCTGTTCCAGATGATTCCATATGGTGTTCTGACTATTTATTTATCTCTTCTTCAATCCATCATTGGGAAATACATTTGGAGACACGCTAAACCACGCCTTGCCAGAAAGATATTGAGTAGACCAAAGAATCAAGGGGGTATTGCTCTCCCAAATGTTAAAAATGACTACACTGTGGTTGTTTTAAATAGAATTGTGGCCTGGACCCCTTACCGGTCTAGCAACCTCTGGATACAATTAGAATAGGATCTCTCTAAATCATCATTACATCAAACACTCTAGATTCCTAAAAGGTATAGGGAGTTGGATACCCTTACATCTCCTCTAACATACTCAGCTCTTGATATTTGGGACTCTGTTATCAGAAAAGGTCAGAGGAACTATAATTCACCCTTGTTACCTATACTGGGTCACTCATATTTTTCCCCAGGACGGATGGATAGGGGATTTCTAACTTAGGATAATACACCACATCTTTTACTACACCATACAACTTATCAAGAGGAAATTAAACCATTAGAACAACTTAAAACAACCTCTGTAATTACTGAGATGGACAAATGGCGCCATTTACAACTATCACAATTTGTCCGATCACTTCCAAAACCTTTTCGATCATTTAAGGACCTTACTCCTATTGAGCACATTTTTGCTGATAAAGTCACAAAAAAAAAAGTATATCACAATTTTACATAGCTTTACCAATGAGGGAGAATTTGGAATACCCGCGATATTTTTTATCCTGGGAACAGAACATAGAGAGCCCAATATCAAATGTACAAAAAAATAAAATTCTCCAATTATCTCATACCTCTTCTGTAGCCTCTAAAATGGCTGAAATCAATTTTAAAATGGTAACAAGATGGCATTATTCACCCAAATGTTTACACACTATGTTTTCTGAATAAAGCCCAATATGCTGGCGAGGTTGTGGCACGCTCATGTTTGGTGGACCTGCCCTTTAATTAGACCTTTCTGGACCAAAATTAGGTTTCATATATTTCAGATAGTGGGAAGATTACTCCCAGATGATCCTTGGACTGTTCTGTTTCACTGTTGTCACAAATCGGTTAAAATTTATAAATGTTCTATTACACCTCATTTGCTAAACGTGGCAAAATCCTTAATCCCTATTTTCTGGAAGAAACCAGAGGTTCCATCAATTAGATCATGGATACAGAAGGTTGACCAGATATACACGATGGAAGACCTCACCTCCACAATCTATAATACCGGTACTTCATTTACTAAAAGATGGGAAGGTTGGTTGGCTTTTAGATCCCCTTCAGATAGATGTTATGCTTCCTGATAATAGTTAATTTATCAACTTTTTATGCTTGAGGAGAGGTTGCTGAACTGAAACCGGACTGTGAGTAATCTTATTGGATCCAGTAGGAGAATATAGGTGTTTGCTGTAATTAGCGCATGCTCTCTGATGACTGCACCCCCCCTCCCTCTTTTAGCCTCTTTTCCTCTCTATCTTTCTTTCTTTCTTACTTAGGTTTTATCTATTCTCTTTTACTTATTTTGTCTCTATGTAAAGAGAAAAATATTAAGATGCCTATGTTAATCTGTAATCTTGTGTAATCTTGTGTTTACACCCTTGGCTTAAGGGCACAAACTATTGGAAGTTATACTTTGGTTTAGTTTTTTGTAATTTCATATGGCATCTCAATAAAGGGTAAAAAAAAATGAAAACATATCCAATGAAAAAAAATTAAAATGAAATTTCTTCATCCATATAGGCTAATATATATTCTGCTACATATTTTTGGTAAAAAAATCCCAATAAGCGTATATTGATTGGTTATAGGATATATCGCTGAAGTGGCGAAGGAGTTTGTATGCTGTTGGGAGGGACTTGGTCAGATTAGTCAACATAAGGATGATATCATCCGTGAAAAGGTTTATTTTATGGCTGGATTTCCAGAAGGTAAACCCCTTTATCTCTGTATGTTAATTGGGCAGAACAGGGTTCCCTGGGGAGATTGTGCGGTGCAGGGGGATAAAGTCCAAAGAGAAAATTCATAAATACTGTAAAGCTTTATTTGTGACACAATGTCAAGTAAAAGATCAAAAGGGTTTTTGACAAATAGAGTACATATGATTAAAAAGCTGGTAGTCCAGGAAATTGAGATGAAGTTACTAGTGTTGAGCGAACCCGGACTGTAACGTTCGGGTCCGTACCGAACTTTAGGGTGTCCGTGGCACGGACCCGGACATTTCAAAAATCATTCGGGTTCGGTCCGGGGTTCTGCTATTTTACTCCACGTGTTGAGAAGCTGCAGGGCAGCCAATCAACAAGCGTTTCACTGGTTTGCCCTTAGAAGCCATCACAGCCATGCCTACTAATGGCATGGCTGTGATTGGCCGGTGCATCATGTGACCCAGCCTCTTTATAAGCTGGAGTCACAGTGCTGCAGTCACATGCTCCTTGGGTTAGTGTAGGGAGAGGTAGCTGACTGCGTGAGGGACAGATTTGAGACATTTTAAGACCTGATCCTGCATCCTGAGATGTATTACTTTACTACTGCTGTCTGTGCTGTTGCTCTGAGGACAGATAGCAGAAATTAGAGATTTCACATACCGCTGCTTTGAGTTGCAGATCAAGCTCTGCATAGAACAACG
>BLSH010262760.1:27981-61255 GCA_018402905.1 Glandirana rugosa
TTTGCTAGCATGCAAGCATGTGTTGCTAGTCTAACACCCTAGCATGTGTTGCTAGTCTAACACCCTCATTAAACTCTAAAGTGTATGACGACGAATCTCATCTAAGCAGCAGTATGTGAAATCTCAAATTACTCCCACAATCTGATCGTTGTGTACGATCCCACAATCTGATCGTTGTGTACGAACGTACGATCGTTTCGTTAGACAGAGAACTTAATCTGCAATCTCCAACTCTAAGCATCAGTATTTGAAATCTCAAATTCCCCCAACAATCTGATCGTTGAGCACGATCGTAGCGATTGTTGTTTTATGCAGAGCTTGATCTGCAACTCAAAGCAGCGGTATGTAAAATCTCTAATTTCTGCTATCTGTCCTCAGAGCAACAGCACAGACAGCAGTAGTAAAGTAATCTATCTCAGGATGCAGGATCAGGTCTTAAAATGTCTCAGATCTCTCCCTCAAGCTTTCAGCTTCCTTTCCCTACACTAACCCAAGGAGCATGTGACTGCAGCACTGTGACTCCAGCTTATAAAGAGGCTGGGTCACATGATGCACTGGCCAATCACAGCCATGCCATTAGTAGGCATGGCTGTGATGGCTTCTAAGGGCAAACCAGTGAAACTCTTGTTGATTCGCTGCCCTGCAGCTTCTCAACACGTGGAGTAAAATAGCAGAACCCCGGACCGAACCCGAACGATTTTTGAAATGTCCGGGTTCGGGTCCATGCCACGGACACCCGAAAGTTCGGTACGGACCCGAACGTTACAGTCCGGGTTTGCTCAACACTATTCAGGATTCCAAACCCGAACTGTCCGCGTGAATCCTAGACAGCTGGCAACCCTATGATATGTAGATGTAAGTATAAAAGTGTGGGTTTTCTTAGGCAGCTTCATTTGCATTCAGACCACCCTAAGTAATGCCCACATGTGATGCTGAGCTTCCAAAATTAAAAGAACTGAAATCCAATGAATGAAAGGGGTGGACTATGGACAGTTAGGCTGGATCAGTCTTTCTCAACCTTTCCAACACAGAGGAACCCTTGTAATACCCTTCTGGTGTTATGGAACCCCTGCTAAAAATGGCTATATTTACATTTCATGATACATTAGTGTGATGGTCAGTGGGAAGAATGCTCCTTACACTGGGAACATTGGGAAGAATAACCCCCTTACCGATGGTAAAAAAGATCAATGGTGTCAGTGGGAACTTATCTGAGAGGCAGACATAGCTAATTGCTTAAGGAACCCCTAGCAACCTTTGGAGGAAACCCTAGGGGTCCATGGAACCCTGGTTGAGAAACCCTGGGCTAGAATATACTGTACATCCTCCAGCCAGTAAAATGAGGTGGGCTCTGTCTGACTTGAGGCCGCTTCTTTTGCACAATGTGAGAAGCTCACAGTGTACAGTAGACATGGAGTAAGCAGTTTTAGTACAGGAGAGGCGCTTGAACAACAGTGTAAACTGAAGGTAAGGCTGGAGTTCCGCTTCAACGTGCTTATTAGAACACAAATGGCTGCAAACTATTTAGAGAATATATTTACTTATAAACAGCTAAACATAAAACAATGGCCAACTAATATGCTGACTGTAAAATATCTGTGTTGGCACAAATATCTTCCTCTAGGTTTACTTGGCTGGTGTAGCTGTAACTCTAAGAGCTGAATTCCCCATGTCAGCTGTCATATGATTGACATACCAAACATCTAGAGTGTCCAGTAGTGTCGTATTTGGAAGGATCAGGTGACTGCAAGCAATGAAACCTGTTAATCTTCTTTTCATGTGTCTTTTCCTAGGAAGAGAACTCTGTCACTGCTGATAGGAGAAATTAAGACTGCAAGGATTAGGATTTTATACCTTGTTAGCAGCCTGAAGAAAAGAGTCAACATAATTATGTATTGTGGAAAATTTGTCTTTCCTTTAAAGAGTTAAATGGATCTTTATTAAAGTGAATAGTTAGCATTAATGTATGAAGTTACTGTGCGGCAGGGAGTGCTGGCTGTGCCATGCACCTCTGGCGGTAGAGTGGAGTGCTTCTGCTTTTTATAAACGAATCAGAGGTCTTATTGGTCTTTTGGGGGAACTGGTTTCCTGGCTGAGAGCAATATCTGTATAATAAACAGGTGTGTGACCTAATATCTGGAAAAAACTTCTGTTTCTAATTACTAGAGGTGATCGGTTGAGCTGTTTTCTGAGACCACATGGAAAGAAGAAGGTTAAAGAGATTTATTGCATGAGAATTCCGTACATGAATACTTTGGGTACTATATCTGGTTCCCGACCGGCTAGCACATATTTACTGCTGCAGTGTGGCTCTATTCTGCGAATCGCCGTATATAGGCGACCAGCGCCGTCACGGCGGTCCGACTCGCTACAGGACCGTTCAATCCACAGGAATAGACCAATGAATTTTGGTCTATTCCTGTTGATCGGTCCATGTGAATGGGATGCCTCCCCTGTCTGTGGAATGTAAACACAGACAGGGGAAGTGATGTCATCTACCCTCTCTGCATTCTTTATCCCTTGCAGAGAGGAGAGAGGACATCAGAAACATGAGTTGCACTAACACTACACTAACACCAGTACACATAGGCACACTTTTAACCCTTTGATTGCCGCCTGATCGCGCCCCCTCCAGTTAACCCTTTCACTCCTGTCACCCCCTGTCACTGTGTCACTGAGTGCAGCGATCAGCTCGTTCACTGATCGCTGTACTTGTGACCCTAGTGACACTAATCAGTGTTAGGGTAGGTAGTAGTAGTTAGTAGTAGGCCTAGGTAGGTGTAAATACCCCCCATACCCCCCCTAATAAAGTTTTTAACCCCTTGATTGCCCCCGTCACTTGTGATCACTATATAAGTGTCATGGGTGACGCTAGCAAGCTAGATTGTTTTTTTTTCCCCATCAGGTTACCCGCCGTATATATAAAATATATACCTTTTATAGGTTTTAAACTCCGATCGCCCGGCGGTGACTCCAGTTAGGTTTTAGCGTGCGTTAGGGTCAGCGTAAACACCAGGCAGGGCCAGTTAGTTAGGTACTCTGACACGCATACACAAACATTAGATAGGTGTTAGATACTATAGCAGTATCTGATCAGATCAATATCTGATCTGATCAGATCTATATTAGCGTCCCCACTAGATTAGTGTTCTAAAAAACATGGCGTTAGCGGGATCAGCCCAGATACCTGCTAGCACCTGCATTTAGCCCCCTCCGCCCAGCCCAGCCCACCCAAGTGCAGGATCAATAGATTGCTGACACTTACCAAACACAGAACACATATCTGCAGCGTTCGCAGAGATCATGCCTGATCTCTGCGAAATCTGACAGTGATTTTGGTAGGGACTTGAAATAGGCTCTGACAACCAGGTGCACTTTTTTGCCTGTGAGTCACACTAGTGTACCTATAAATTTAGAAGCCAACATGTCAAATGTGAGGTACACTAGTGAAGAGGCCAACGCGTTGTTGAGCATGACAGATGAGAGTGATGGGGAAGCCTCACTGTCAGATTCAGGCTCATCATACGATCACGTAGACAACAGCGGCTGCATGACAGATAGCTCTGACGACAGAGTGGTCCCTGCTAAGTTCAGGCGTACCAGATCCCATTCTGCTGTCGCTGAGGTGCATGAACCGCAGGGCTCTCGTATGGAGCAGAGAACCAGTACTAGCGCCGCTACTCCTTCTGGTGACCTGGCAAGCACCAGCGGCCTAGTACACCCTGGTCATACAACCAGCACTGCAGTAACACTTGGTGACGTGGCGAGTCCCATAAGTGCAGTTCAAGCTGGTGTGGCTAGCACAAGTAGTGTGCTAGAGCCACGAAGAAGACAAAGACAGGCCCGCAGAGCCCATAGTGCCCTTCCTGACGTGCTTGCAAACCCTGATTGGCAACCCACCACTGATGCAGCGCCCATACTTCCCCCATTCACTGGCCAACCTGGAATCATGGTGAATAGAGTTGACTTTAGGGCTATTGATTTTTATTCACTGTTTTTTAACAGATCTCTATAGATCTATTGTGGACCAAAGCAATTTATATGCTGGTCAATGCAGCGCTGCTAATCCCCATTCATCACTTGCCAGAGATTGGAAACCAATTACGGTTTCCGAATTTAAGACCTTTCTGGGCCTTACCCTCAACATGGGCATACATAAAGAACCTGAATTGCGGTTATATTGGTCCACTGACTCAATTCACCATATGTCCATGCTCTCTGCTTGCATGGCCAGGACACGATACGAGCAGATCCTGCGGTTCATGCATTTCAATGACAATGAACTCGGTCGTCCATATGGGGACTCTGAATATGACCGGCTCTACAAAATTCGGCCCCTCATAAACCACTTCAATCAGCAGTTCCCAGCACATTTTATTCCCAACCAAGTTTTGTGCATGGACGAGTCCCTGATTAAATTTGCTGGCCGTCTTGCTTTCAAACAGTACCTCCCCAGCAAGCCTGCCAGATACGGGGTCAAGTTGTATAAGCTCTGTGACAGGGCCACAGGCTATACATGCAGTTTTATGGTTTATGAGGGCAAAGATAGTCACATAGAGCCGGAAGGATGCCCAGACTACATGGGGAGTCCTGGCAAAATTGTGTGGAGCTTGGTGTCACCCTTATTCAGAAAGGGGTACCATTTGAACGTGGACAATTACTACACAAGCATGCCACTTTTTAGTCACTTGTTTGATCACCAAATTGGCGCATGTGGCACCGTGCGATCTAATCTCCAGGGCTTCCCCCAATGGCTGGTAGGATCCCGACTTAGTTGGGGGGAGAGAGTCTGCTTGAGATGTGGTAATTTGCTCACGATGAAGTGGAAGGATACAAAGAATGTTTTCGTTCTTTCCTCCATTCACGCAGACACGACTGTCCAAATTAGAACGGCGACTGTTGTTGTGGAGAAACCCCTCTGTGTCCACGAACATAACCAAAATATGGGAGGGGTGGACCTCAGTGACCAGTTATTGGTGTTGTACTTAATTGCTCATAAGTCCAGACGCTGGTACATAAAAGTGTCTGTTTACTTATTCCAATTGGCTTTGCTGAATGCTTTTGTGCTATACAAAGCGTCAGGACGGACTGGACCTCTCCTTCAATTCCAGGAAGAGATCATCAGAGCCTTTTCTGTATCCAGATGGTTCTGCACCCCATGTTCCCAATCCAAATGCAGTGAGCCGGCATTTTCCACATGCCATCCCTGGTACCCCTACCCAACGAGCCCCCCAAAAAAGATGTTGTGTCTGCCGACAATGCAGATACAGGCGTGACACCCGTTATTATTGCCGATCCTGTTTTGGCCAGCCTGGTCTCTGCATCGGTGACTGTTTTGAGCGCTACCATACACTAGTTGAGTATTAGTGTAGGGAACAGCACTCAACAGGAATAGGGCACATGTTCACAGGGTCTCCAAACATGTCACCCCATTTTTAGAGACCCTAAACTTTACTGTTTACCATTATAAATAAAAAAAAAGCATACCAAAAAAACAAAAAAAAGTTATAAAAACCAAAATAAATGTAAAATAATAAAAGCCAAAAACAGTTGTACGTTTCTTGTTTTTCTATCTCTGTTTTCTCTCTATTCTCTTTCTATTGCTCTCTCTATTGTTTTTTATGCATACCTATAATGTTTTGTTGGTGGTTATTATTTGGCATGGTTTTTTTTTTGCAGGTATGTAATGTTTTTATAATGTTTTCATGTAACATTTAATTATTCTTTCTTCTTAGCAGGAATGTTATTTTTTTATACGTTACTCTGTTTTATTAATCTTTATTTGGTTTTCAGGTACGCCAGCTGCAGCGCTGATTTATTTAGGGTGACAGCAACAGCGTTTGCTCCCACCATATATAAAGCAGCGACTCCAGCATTGTTGGAGGTGATTTCACCACCACAGTTAAAAAAAGAGCATATATACAGGAGCATAGGGGCAGGGGTGGAAATTGGGGCGGATTGCCCCTGTGCTCCGGTATATATTTTTAAAAAGGGGCTATGCCCACCATTAGAAGTGGGTGAATGAAGGGAGGTTTTCTAATGGTGGGCATACCCACAGATTGATTCTTTTTTTTTCATTTAACCCACAGGCTGCATGAAAAAAAGAACATTACAACATATGCCCACATTAGTATGTTGCTGGTCTTAGAGTGGTTATACTGGAATGATGCCTGCAGGTACAGGTATCATCTAGGTATCTTTCTTTTCAGCCGGCGGTTGGCAAAAAAAAATATTTTTTCATGTGAACAAAAAGTGTCAGAAAAGACTTGGTGGATGATATGTGGCATAGGCTTCTAATGTTGGGCATAAAATGCCAGGACAGTACAAAACCCCCCCAAATGACCCCATTTTGCAAAGAAGACACCCCAAGCTATTTGCTGAGAGGCATATTGATTCCCTGGAATATTTAGTTTTTTGTCACAAGTGATTTAACAATGACATAAAAAAAAAAAATTACACAAAGTTGTCACTGAAATTATATATTGCTCACACATGCCATGGGTATATGTGAAATTACACCCCAAAATACATTCTGCTGCTTCTCCTGAGTACGGGGATACACCATGTGTGAGACTTTTTGTGAGTCTATCCGCGTACAGGACCCCAAAAACCAATCACCCCCTTCAGCATTTCTAAGGGCGAAAATTTATGTATTCACCCCACACTACCTATCACAGTTGCTGAGGCCATGAAATGCCTAGATAGCAACCCCTCCACCAAATGACCCCATTTAGGAAAGTAGACACCCCAAGCTATTTGCTGAGAGGCATTTTTTTTCACAAAGTTGTCACTAAATTATATATTGCTCACACATGCCATGGGTATATGTGAAATTACACCCCAAAATACATTCTGCTGCTTCTCCTGAGTACGGGGATACCCCATGTGTGAGACTTTTTGGGAGCCTATCCACGTACAGAACCCCACAAACCAATCACCGCCTTCAGGCTTTTTAAGGGCATAAAGTGGTGATTTTACTCCTCAGTACCTTTCACGGTTTTGGAGGCCCTGAAATGTCAAGGTAGCACAAAAGCCCCCCAAATGACCCCATTTTGGAAAGTAGACACTCCAAGATATTTGCTAAGAGGCATGGTGCGTATTTTGCAGCTCTCATTTGTTTTGGAAAATGAAGAAATAAACTGAAAATTTTTATTTCTTTTTTGAAATTTCAAAACTTTGTGACAAAAAGCGAGACCTGCAAAACACTCAACCTGCCTCTCAGCACATAGCTTGGAGTGTCTACTTTCCAAAATGGGGTAATTTGGGGGGGTTTGTGCTATCTGGGCATTCCATGGCCTCCAAAACTGTCATAAGGAGTGAGGAGTAAAATCACCATTTTATGCCCTTAGAAAGCATGAAGGCGGTTATTGGTTTTCAGCACCCTGTACGTGGCTAGACCACCAAAAAGTCTCACATATATGGTATCTCCGTATTCAGAAGAAGTAGCAGAATGTATTTTGGGGTGTAATTTCACATATACCCATGGCATGTGAGCAACATATCATTTAGTGACAACTTTGTTAAAAAAAAATTGTAATTTCCCCAAAACTTGTGGCAAAATATAAGATATTCCATGGACTCAACATGCCTCTCAGCAAATAGCTTGGGGTGTCTACTTTCCAAAATGGGGTCATTTGGGTTTTTTTTTTGCTATCTGGGCATTTCATGGCCTCCACAACTGTGAGAGGTAGTGTGGGGTGAAGGCATAAAAGTTTGCAGTTAGAAAGCCTGAAGACGGTGATTGGTTTTCGGGGTCCAGTACGCGGATAGGCTCCCAAAAAGTCTCACACACTGGGTATTACCGTACTCAGGAGAAGCAGCAGAATGTATTTTTGGGTGTAATTCCACATATACCCATGCCATGTGTGAGCAATATATCATTTCAGGGACAATTTGTGTATTTTTTTTTGTCATTTTTCAATCACTTGTGACAAAAAAATTAAATATTCAATGGGCTCAACATTCCTCTCAGCTAATTCCTTGGGGTGTCTACTTTCCAAAATGGGGTAATTTGGGGGGGGGGGGGGTTGTGCTGCCCTTCCATTAAAGCACCCCAGGAAATAAGATAGGCAGTCATAAAATAAAAGCTGCGTAAATTCCAGAAAATGTACCCTAGTTTGTAAACGCTATAACTTTTGCACAAACCAATAAATATATGCTAATTTACTTTTTTTTTTACCCGAGACATGTGGCTGAATGCATTTTGACAAAAATGTATGACTAAAGTTTAGTTTATTGTATTTTTCCAATAACAAAAAGTAGAAAATATAATTTGTTTTCAAAATGTTTGTTCTTTTTTTCGTTTATATCGCAAAAAATAAAAAGCACAGAGGTGAACAAATACCACCAAAAGAAAGCTCTATTTGTGGGAAAATTTTGTTTGATTACAGCATTGCATGACCGCGTTAAAGCAGCGCAGTGCAAAATTGAAAAAGTGCTCCGGTCCTACAGTGGGAAATCCTTCCGGGGGTGAAGTGGATATAGATGAAAAATTAATAATTTAAAAAATAGCAGCTGTGTAAAGAAGTACCAGCATGTATCATTAGTGTTGGGCGAGCGGTTCGGACCGAGCATAAGTTCGGGCCGAACATTGCCCATTCGGCGAACACCCGAATTTGCAGGTGCTCGGCAGGATGTTCTCCGAGCACCCCACAATGCATAATGAATAGTTGGCTGTTGAGGAGCGGGCCGGGAAGCCAGCCGCTGCGTCCTTAACAACGCATGAGTCATCAGCTGTCAATGGGCTTCCCCAACGACAGCTGAATGAAAAAAACCCATTGCCAACAGTAGAAAAATGTAAAAAAAAAAATGGTCCTTTGGGTCTGGTAAGGGGAACCCTACTGCAAACTTTAAAAAAAAATGGTGTGGGGTCCCCCCAAAATCCATACCAAACCCTTATCTGAGCATGAAGCCTGGAAGGCCAGGAAAGGGGGGGCGAGTGAGTGACCCCCCCTCCTGAACCATACCAGGCCACATGCTCTCAACATGGGGGGTGCTCTGCCCCCGCCCCAAAGCACCTTGTCCCTATGTTGATTGGGACAATGGCCTCTTCCCCACAACCCTGGGCTGTGGTTGTGGGGGTCTGAGGGCAGGGGGGGGCATTTTTTTTATTGCCAGCTATTTAAATGTCATTTTTTTCTTTATATGCCAGCTTTGCTGCAGCAGGTTCTGTACATGGTACAGATGCACCACTTTAAATATAGTGCCCGGGGGGTCCCCTTGTCTGCCTGCAAAGTGGCACATCTGTACCGTGTATAGAAGCTGCTGCAGCAAAACTGACATATATAAAAAAAAATTACATTTAAATTGCCAGCAATACAATACCATTTGCAGCAATACAAAAATGTTTTAAAAAAAAGGGTGGGAGTCCCCCCTAATCCATATTAGGCCCTTTGGATCTTGTATGGATTTTAAAGGAAACCCCACACCAATTTTTTTTTTTTAAATGGCATGGGGCCCCCCCCCCCAAAATCTTACCAGACCCCTAACCCGAGCATGCAGCCCAGCAGGTCAGAAAAGGGGGACCAACCTCCCTCCTGAACCATACCAGGCCACATGCCTTCAACATGGGGGGGTGCTTTAACAAGGGGGCCCCCAGATTCCGCCTCCCTCCATGTGAATGTAAAAATGATCTTTTTAAATAAAAATGTTTGCATTGATACATGTCCCCCATGGCAGTACCAGGGCCCCATATCCTTTTTATGTCCAATAACTTGCATATAAGCCTTCCAAATGGTGACTTTTGATTTTTTGAAGTTTGGGTCCCATAGACTTTAACCACTTGACGACCAAGGACGTGTATAGCACGTCCTTGGCTTTCAGTGGTGATATCTGAATGGTGCCTGCAGCTGCAGGCACCATTCAGATATAGTTTTTTTCAGCCAGCGATTCTGAAGAGGATAAAAGTGGTCTTAGCGGCAGATTCGCCGCAAGATCTCTTTTATCAGCGGCGGGAGAGGTGCCCCCCCTCCCGCCGCTTTCCGGTCATCTCCGCCGCTTACCGGACCCGCCGGCAGTGGCGGAGATGATCCGATCTGTCCCCCCCAGTGTCCGTGAGCCCCATAGTACAGCAGGGCGGAAATGACGTCAGAAGTGACGTCCACCCAACAGTCTTAAAGGGACCGTTTTTTTTTTTCTTCTGTAATTTTTTTTTTTTGCATTTTAATGTAAATATGAGGTCTGAGGACTTTTTGACCCCGGATCTCATATTTAAGAGGACCTGTCATGCTTTTTTCTATTACAAGGAATGTTTACATTTCTTGTAATAGGAATAAAAGTGATCATTTTTCTTTTTTAAAAAAGAACAATGTAAAAATAAAAAGTAAAAAGCAAAATAAATCATTTAAAAAGAAAAAAATTTAAAGCGCCCCGTCCCCGCGAGCTCACGTGCAGAAGCGAACGCATACGTAAGTCCCGCCCACATATGAAAACGGTGTGCAAACCACACATGTGAGGTATCGCCGCGATCGTTAGAGCGAGAGCAATAATTCTAGCACTAGACCTCCTCTGTAACGCAAAACTGCTAACCTGTAGAATTTTTTAAACATCGCCAATGGAGATTTTTAAGTTGCAAAGTTTGTCGCCATTCCGCGAGTGGACACAATTTTGAAGCATGGCGCGTTGGGTATCATTTTACTCGGCGTAACATTATCTTTCACAATATGGAAAAAAAATGGCCTAACTTTACTGTTTTCTTATTTTTTAACTAAAAAAACTTAATTTATTTAAAAAAAATCACGCTTGGAAGACCGCTGCGCAAATACGGCGTGACATAAAATTTTGCAATGACCGCCATTTTATTCTCTAGGGCAGTGATGGCGAACCTTGGCACCCCAGATGTTTTGGAACTACATTTCCCATGATGCTCAACTACACTGCAAAGTGCATGAGCATCATGGGAAATGTAGTTCAAAACATCTGGGGTGCCAAGGTTCACCATCACTGCTCTAGGGTGTTTGAAAAAAAACAATATATAATGTTTGGGGGTTCTAAGTAATTTTACAGCAAAAAAAAACTGTTATTAACTCATAACCACCGAACCCAAAAAACAGGCTTGGTTGGTAAGTGGTTAATAGAGTTTGTGGCTCGGGTCCAAACTCGGGTCCAAACTTTTTACATGTTCGAGAGTTCTGGTACGAACCGACACTGGGGGGGGGGGGGGGGTTGGCCCACCTCTATGTATCATCAGGAGCCTACATGAACACCACAAAACTCCAGAAAACCCATGCACTGTAATCAGCAAGCATAGACTCTCTCTGGCAGTGCAGAAGGCTTACTGGCCCCTACTGCCTTCTGAAGTGCCCACCACAACTCAGCAAAATTATTATCTTCACTTCTGGGCCAATTATGTTCCCTCTAATAAGAGCCAAACTTCCTGGGTCACCTGCACCAGCAGTTTCTCCATATATTTTTTATAGAAATTCAGGCGCCACCAGTAAGAGGAAGTATGCCTGCAACATTTCTACATCCGCTGTCTTCTAGAGAATACTCTGTAGAAATATATGAAGAATCCACAACTGCAGGTGACTTGGGAATCTTGAATTTCTATTGGGGGATTTCAACATCTAGGTCCAAAACAGAAAAAATATGTTTGGGTAGAATTTAACTTTAAAGTAAATCTATTGCCAGGAGATGAACATTTCAGTACTTACAGTATCTCACAAAAGTGAGTACACCCCTCACATTTTTGTAAATATTTTATTCTATCTTTTCATGTGACAACATTGAAGAAATTACACTTTGCTACAATGTAAAGTAGTGAGTGTACAGCTTGTATAACAGTGTAAATTTGCTGTCCCCTCAAAATAACTCAACACAAAGCCATTAATGTCTAAAACACTGGCAACAAAAGTGAGTACACCCCTAAGTGAAAATGTCCAAACTGGGCCCAAAGTGTCAATATTTTGTGTGGCCACCATTATTTTCCAGCAATGCCTTAATGCTCTTGGGCATGGAGTTCACCAGAGCTTCACAGGTTGACACTGGAGTCCTCTTCCACTCCTCCATGATGACATCACAATGTTAGAGACGTTGCACTGCTCCACCTTCCATTTGCGGATGCCCCACAGATGCTCAATAGGGTTTAGGTCTGGAGACATGCTTGGCCAGTCTATCACCTTTACCCTCAGCTTCTTTAGCAAGGCAGTGGTCATCTTGGAGGTGTGTTTAGGGTTATGTTGGAATACTGCCCTGTGGCCCAGTCTCTGAAGGGAGGTGATCATGCTCTGCTTCAGTATGTCACAGTACATGTTGGCATTCATGGTTCCCTCAGTGAACTGTAGCTCCCCAGTGTCAGCAGCACTCATGCAGCCCCAGACCATGACACTCCCACCACCATGCTTGACTGTAGGCAAGACACACTTGTCTTTGTACTCCTCACCTGGTTGCCGCCACACACGCTTGATGGGCTTTCTTGTGCATCATCTTTAGAAGAGGCTTCCTTCCGGGACAACAGCCATGCAGACCAATTTGATGCAGTGTGCGGCGTATGGTCTGAGCATTGACAGGCTGACCCCACCCCACCCCTTCAACTTCTGCAGCAATTCTGGCAGCACTCATACATCTATTTCCCAAAGACAACCTCTGGATATGATGCTGAGCACGTGCACTCAACTTCTTTGGTCGACCATGGCAAGGCCTGTTCTGAGTGGAACCTGCATTGTTAAACCACTGTATGGTCTTAGTCACCGTGCTGCAGCTCAGTTTCAGGGTCTTGGCAATCTTCTTATAGCCTAGGCCAGGGGTAGGCAACCTGCGGCCCTCCAGCTGTTGTAGAACTACATTTCCCATAAGGCATTGCAAGGCTGACGGGTACAATTACTCCCAGAGGCATGATGGGACTTGTAGTTTTGCAACAGCTGGAGGGCCGCAGGTTGCCTACCCCTGGCCTAGGCCATCTTAATGTAGAGCAACAATACTTTTTTCAGATCCTAAGAGAGTTCTTTGCCATAAGGTGCCATGTTGAACTTCCAGTGGCCAGTATGAGAAAGTGAGTGCGATAACACAAATTTAACACACCTGCTCCCCATTCACACCTCAGACCTTGTAACACTAACGAGTCACATGACACCAAATCTCTGATTGGGCCCAATTTGGACATTTTCACTTAGGGGTGTACTCACAGAATTCAGAAAATTTTGAATTTGGTTTGTTCCATTCTTATAGATGCGCTATTCGTTATTTTCAGTAATTCGTGAATTCGGAAACAATTAAATTCAGTTTGTTCCATTCGTATAAATGCGGTATTCATTATTATCTGTATTTCGGAAATTCTGAAAAATTTGAATTCAGTTTGTTCCATTCGTATAGATGCGGTATTCGTTATTATCGGTAATTGGGAAAAATTTGAATTTGGTTTGTTCCATTTGTATAGATGTGGTATTCGTTATTGTCGGTAATTCGTGAATTTGGAAACATTCGAATTCGGTTCTTTCCATTCATATAGATGCGGTATTCATTATTATCAGGAATTTGAAAAAAATTGAATTCAGTTCATTCCATTCATATAGATGCGGTATTCGTTATTATCGGGAATTCAGGAATTCGGAAAAATTTGTATTCGTTACATTAACTAACAGGCAGACAAATTTGAAAGGAAATTCCAATACCTAACTAATTTAATAGTTTATAACTATTATTATAGTTTTGTTTATTATTATTATTATTATTAATAATAATAATAAATAATAATAATTTTAAAAAATATATAATAATGGTTATAAACTATTAAATTATTGGTATGTGTTGGAATTTCCTTTCAAATTATATTATTATAATTTTAATAGAAATTGTCCGAATGTTTTTTGTTCTTTAGGATTTTCGAATTTCCGTTCTTTTTTTTCGGATTTTCATTCTTTCAAATTTTTTGATTTTCTCTCTTACTTTCGGATTTTGGTTCTTTTGTATTTTTGGATGGTCGTTCTTATTTTTGTTATCGTTCTTTCAAATCTTTGGGTTTTTCGTTCTTATTTTCGTTTTTTCGAATTTCGGATTTTCGTTCATACGGATTTTCGAATTTTGGATTTTCGTTCATTCGGATTTTCGAATTTCGGATTTTCGTTTTTTCAGATTTTCATTTTTTCTGATTGTCGTTCTTTTCAAAGATTAGTTTTTGGAAAAATTTGTGATGAAAAACAAATGCAGAACGAAATGAATTGCACATGTCTACTGCTGATTCGCTGAAAGGGGAGAGCAGAGAGAGATAGAAAGAGACAAGCAAATAGAATTGACTTCAGTACCTCTCCTATGAACATTGACAATGAGTTTCTCCACAGTGTCTGCAACTGCAGAGGCCAGTGAAAGCTTGTTTTAAAGCTCATACTGCTTAAGAATATGCAAGTACTTTAACCACTTGCCGACCGCCCACCGCAGCTTGACGGTGGCAAAGTGGTTCGTTATTGCAAACCGCCGTCACCAGACAGCCGCGATCATTGAGTATTGTGAGCGCATGCGCCGTCAGTGGAGCGTTCGCCTGCTCACTGTGTTCTGGGGGGGCCAGGGAGCGGGTAGGGCGGACTCGATCTCCGCCTGCTACCCGCGATGGCCTCCCCGCAGTGAGAGAACGGAGGTCCATGTATGTAAACACGGATCTCCGTTCTGGCAGAGGGGGAAGGGCCGTGATCACTCCCCCCCCTGCCAGCCCAGTCCCCATACAGTTAGAACACACTGAGGGAACACAGTTAACTCTTAGAGCGCCCCCTCCATGTTAACCCCATCACTGCCAATGGCATTTACACAGTAATCAGTGCATTTTCATAGCACTGATCGCTGCATAAATGGCAATGGTCCCAAAAAAGTGTCAAAATGGTCCGACATGTCCCCTGCAATATCGCAGTACTGCTAAAAAATTGCAGATCGCTGCCAATACTAGTAAAATATAAAAATAAATAATAAAAACCCCAGAAATTAATTCTCATGGTTTGTAAACGCAGCAACTTTTGCGCAAACCAATCAATAAATGCCGATTGCAATTTTTTTACCAAAAATATGAGGAAGAATATAAATCGGCCAAAACCGATGAAAAAAAATGTTTTTTTTGTTTTGTTTTTTTGGATTTGTATTTTAGCAACAAGTAATAAAAATAGTTTTTTTTTGCAAAATTGTCGCTCTTTTTTTGTTTATAGCGGTGGTCAGAAATGATGCAGAGGTGATCAAATACCACCAAAAGAAAGCTCTCTTTGTGTGAAAAAAATTACGCAAATTTTGTTTGGGTACAACGTCGCACGCCCGCGCAATTGTCAGTTAAAGCGACGCAGTGCCGAATTGCAAAAAGTGCAATGGTGCTAAAAGGGGAAATCCTTCCGGGACTGAAGTGGTTAATGTCCACAACCTGGCCATAGCCTGGTCACGTTATGGCCCATTTACACATGAAATGACCAACTTCCAATCTGTGTAATTTCCATAGGATTAGCCAACTACTACTGGATACAAAAAATGATCTTTTAGCAATAAGACAATTACAGTCTTGTTGAAGACTTTCACCTTTTTCCACTTTATAGTCCTGTATCCATGTGTTGTATTATTTTTCAGGGCAAAATTAGAACTTCTGCTGTGTTTTTACTGCTATTGAAAGGCACAATTAGAAAGATTTAGCCTGACTTACTGAACACGGCTGGTGTGAAAGAGTCCTAAAGCAAATCCATCATTAAAAGCTCCCCGGGCTCACGTGTTCCCTCCTTTCAGAATGCCATAGCATTCAGATATAGCAACAGGGATGGTTGCAAGTATGTGCACATTATACCCGACGCTTCTTTTTTTAATATTGCAGAGTTGCTTTAAGTCTGTGGACTGCATTGGTACCCAGATTGAAAGAACTATGACTATGAAAGATAAACAACTTTAAAACCTCACCGTACCTGTTCTTACTTTCGTCAGAAGCGATTGGCACCAAAATCTAAATTCATTTTCACAGCTTCTGAGTGGGCGACTATTTCACAGAAAATCAATCTCTCTCAACAGTGTTAAGCAAGTGCCCAATAAATAATAAAAGCAGACATACAGTCAAAGTCGCCAATATTCTGATTTTGAAACTTCACCACCACATGGAAAGTTTCTAAAACAGCTCATAGTGGCCTCACTTGCGCTTGTTATGTTGCTTGAGTTGGAAAAATGAAATATAAGTAGGATTCATATTAAAAGTAGTAACTATTAATTCTGTCTAATAAAGAAAGGTGCAGGGCTGGTGCAAGGATTTTTGACACCCTAGGTGAAACATCATTTTGCCGCCTCCCCTTGGCTCCATCCCTGACTCCACCCCCTTTTCCCTGCCCAGCCTGATCAGCGCCAATGAATTGCAGCCTGATCAGCGCCAATCAAATGCAGCCTCACCTGTGCCCAAAAAATACAGCTTCACCTGTGCCCATTAAATACAGCCTTGCGGGAGGTGGGGGCGGAGGGGGGGTATTTGGCAGATCAGTCACTATTTCTATATACTTTTGCAAATGGCATGCGATAATATAATCTCATTATCTCAGTCAGACAGTGTCAGTTTTTAAATGAATCAATACAGAGCAGCCAGTGACAGATCAACAGTGGCCAGGCGCCCCTAAGTGGCAGTGCGTCCTAGATGGCCGCCTACTCCGCCTAGTGGTAGAGCCGGTCCTGGAAAGGTGTACTTTTAACAGCAATTATTATAAAAAAAAACATTGGGACAGATGAATGAAATTTTGTAGTGTAGTATATTAGGTTGCCTTTACATGAATTCATAATCACAGCAGATTGGGTCATTTTAGATGTAACTACACCCCTTGATCACTATGCAAAGCACAGCAACCCAGAGCTGGAAATTACATTTCATCTTTCACTATCAGACTTTACTAAACTGACTATAAACATCCAGCTACTTACCGTGAGGGAAAAAGTATTTGATCCCCTGCTGATTTTGTATATTTGCCCACTGACAAAGAAATGATCAGTCTATAATTTTAAAGTGGTTGTCAAGCTAAAAAAAAAAAACACCTGCAAGAGAAAGGCATAATGAGCTAGGATGCATTGCATGAAATGCTTACCTTAGATCGACGCTGTAGCAGCGGTCCCTGAGCACCGCTGTGACCGGCGACATGCTGAGTCCACCTTCTTTCGGGTTCCCGGGCGCCGACCAATCACAGTGCAGACTCCAGCGATGTGATTGACGGTGGCCTCGCTGACGTCACTCCCGCGCATGCGAATGGGAGCTGTCATTTACGGCACACTTAGTGAAGTAACGGCCCAGTCGGCACATGCATTTACACTGTATATCTCCTAAACCGTGCAGGTTTGGGAGATATGCAGGGTATCTACAGGTAAGCCTTATTATAGGCTTACCTGTAGGTTAAAGTGGTTGTCATGACTTGACAACCACTTTAATGGTAGGTTTATTTTAATAGTGAGAGACAAAATAACAACAAAAATATCCAGAAAAACATATTTTAAAAAGTTATAAATTGATTTGCATTTTAATGAGTGAAATAAGTATTCAACCCCATTGCAAAACATGACTTAGTATTTGGTGGCAAAAACCTTGTTGGCAATCACAGAGGTCAGACGTTTCTTGTAGCCGGCCACCAGGTTTGCACACATCTCAGGAGAGATTTTGTCCCACTCCTCTTTGCAGATCCTCTCCACATATTTTCTGAAGGTTTAAAGCGGTTGTATACCCCTCCGCAACATTTTCAGAGCTAATATCGTACCTATAATCCAGATTAACCAGTTCCACACTGCTTACCGTCTATTTACGGCAGCAGTGTGGACGCTGGGCGCGAATCGCCTTAAAAAGACGGCGATCTGCGATTGGCCGCTAGAGGGCACGCGCGCGCCGCACTCCTGAGGAGTGTGCCCGCGACTCGGGCGGACCCGATGTCTGCCGGCAAGCCGCGATGAGCGGCCACAGGCAAAGAACGGGGAACCGCCAATGTAAATACGGCGGTTCCCCATTCTGACAGTGTGGGCACGGGTGATCTACTGATTCCTGTCACTGGGATCAGTTATATCTCTCATGCCCATGGTAGCCCAACCCCCCCCCCCACAGTTAGAACACACCCAGGGAACATAGATAACCCCTTCACTACACCCTGCAGGTTAACCCCTTCACTGCCAATGACATTTACACAGTAATCAGTGGACATTTACATTTCTCATCGCTGTATAAATGTCAATGGTCCCAAAAAAGTGTCAAAAATGTCCGACATGTGCACTGCAATATGGCAGTACCGCTAAAAATCGCAGATCGCCGCCATTACTAGTAAAAACTAAAAAAAAACTAAAAACCCCAGAAATGAATTCTCATCATCCGTAAACGTGGCCACTTTTGCGCAAACCAATCAATAAACGCCGATTGCGATTTTTTTAATCACAAATATTAGGAAGAATGTAAATCGGTCAAAACCGGTGAAAAAAAATGTTTTTTTATATTTTTTTTTTTGGATTTGTATTTTAGCAAAAAGTAAGAAATTTGGGATTTTTTGCAAAATGGTCGCTCTTCTTTTGTTTACAGCGGTGATCACAAATGACGCAGAGAGGATCAAATACCACCAAAAGAAAGCTCTATTTGTGGGAAAAAAAGGACGCAAATTTCATTTGGGTACACCGTCGCACGACCGTGCAATTGTCAGTTAAAGCGACACAGTGCCGAATCGCAAAAAGTGCTCTGGTCCTAAACTGGGAAATTCTTCCGGGGCTGAAGTGGTTAACATGCCAGTGTTTGTTGTCTTCTTACCTGCTGCATTTCTGAGATATCGTATATTTTTGTGCATATGCTAAGGCTGCCGGAAAAATTCAGGGTCTATGCTGGGGCTGCGTCATCACCTTGTGACGGCATCAGCCCCGACCTGACACAATACTTCATAGCAATGCTCCCGCTTTGCAAGGCATTTCCTGGAGCCCATGTGACTCTGTACATCACAGGGGATGTGGAGAAGGAGGGCGGAGCTGAAGACCAAGGAAGAGAAGAGTGGAGAGAGACGAGCATATCAACTACAATTGCACTCACTTGCCAGCAATTTTACCATAAAGTAATTGCTAATAATAATTTTTTTATCAACATGTCCATTTCCTATATATTTATTAATAAATATGTACAGTATCTCACAAAAGTGAGTACACCCCTCACATTTTTGTAAATATTTTATTATATCTTTTCATGTGACAACACTGAAGAAATGACACTTTGCTACAATGTAAAGTAGTGAGTGTACAGCTTGTAGAACAGTGTAAATTTGCTGCCCCCTCAAAATAACTCAACACACAGCCATTAATGTCTAAACCACTGGCAAAGAAAAGTGAGTACACCCCTAAGTGAAAATGTACAAATGTGGCCCAATTAGCCATTTGTCCACCCCGGTGTCATGTGACTCGTTAGTGTTACAAGGTCTCAGGTGTGAATGGGGAGCAGGTGTGTTAAATTTGGTGCTATCGCTCTCACTCTCTCATACTGGCCACTGGAAGTTCAACATGGCACCTCATGGCAAAAAACTCTCTGAGGATCTGAAAAATAAAATTGTTGCCCTACATAAAGATGGCCTAGGCTATAAGAAGATTGCCAAGACCCTGAAACTGAGCTGCAGCACGGTGGCCAAGACCATACAGCGGTTTAACAGAACAGGTTCCACTCAGAACAGGCTTCACCATGGTCGAGCCAAGAAGTTGAGTACACGTGCTCAGCATCATATCCAGAGGTTGTCTTTGCGAAATAGATGTATGAGTGCTGCCAGCATTGCTGCAGAAGTTGAAGGGGTGGGGGGTCAGCCTGTCAGTGCTCAGACCATACGCCGCACACTGCGTCAAATTGGTCTGCATGGTTGTCATTCTAGAATGAAGCCTCTTCTAAAGATTATGCACAGGAAAGCCCACAAACAGTTTGCTGAATACAAGCAGACTAAGGGCATGGATTACTGGAACCACGTTCTGTGGTCTGATGAGACCAAGATAAACTTATTTGGTTCAGATGGTGTCAAGCATGTGTGAGGGGAACCAGGTCAGACAAGTATGTCTTGCCTATAGTCAAGCATGGTGGTGGGAGTGTCATGGTCTGGGGCTGCATGAGTGCTGCCGGCATTGGGAAGCTACAGTTCATTGAAGGAACCTTGAATGCCGACATATACTGTGACATACTGAAGCAGAGCATGATCTCCTCCCTTTGGAGACCGGGCTGCAGGGCAGTATTCCAACCTGATAATGACCCCAAACACACCTCCAAGACAACCGCTGCCTTGCTAAGGAAGCTGAGGGTAAAGGTGATTGACTGGCCAAGCATGTGTCCAGACCTAAACCCTATTGAACATCTGTAAGGCATCCTCAAATGGAAGGTGGAGGAGCGCAAGGTCTCTAACATCCACCCACTCTGTGATGTCATCATGGAGGAGTGGAAGAGGACTCCAGTGGCAACCTGTGAAGCTCTGGTGAACTCCATGCCCAAGAGGGTTAAGGCAGTGCTGGAAAATAATGGTGGCCACACAAAATATTGACACTTTGGGCCCAATTTGGACATTTTCACTTAGGGGTGTACTCACTTTTGTTGCCAGCGGTTTAGACATTAATGGCTATGTGTTGAGTTATTTTGAAGGGACAGAAAATTTACACTGTTATACGAGCTGTACACTCACTACTTTACATTGTAGCAAAGTGTCATTTCTTCAGTGTTGTCACATGAAAAGATATAATAAAATATTTACAAAAACGTGAGGGGTGTACTCACTTTTGTGAGATACAGTATATATAAAACTCTATGTATATACATATTGATTTTATACAGTTTATAACAACCTTTTTTGCATTTAACATTAATGAAATAGGTATATATTTATATATGAGGAATTATAAATGGCACATAGGAAAAATATTTTTATTCTCACCTGCCTACTCCATAGAGGTAATTATATGGAGACTATTAGCTATGGTCTCCTTACATGATATCACCTCGATACTAGAGTAAGGCAGGAACATGATCCTATCCTATTCGCTGAATAGTGTTCCCATAGCAATCTAAAACAAAAGCGAGGCTTGGTTCACAGCACTAATGCACGTGCACGAGATTATAGGCATCCACGCATACTGAGGGCGGAAATACATTATTGCAAAGACGCGGAAGACAGTAGCCATAACGGCAGCGTCTTATGCTATGCTGAAGCATTTTAAAAATTATGGGATTACGGAATGTAAGCGATTTTATATTAATCATCTACATCTTAAAATGGTTAATTATGTATAGTGCAATACTAATCTGGATTTACTTAGGATTTTTGGGCTGAGTTTACTACCGCTTTAAGGTCTGGAGACTGGCTAGGCCACTCCAGGATCTTAATGTGCTTCTTCTTGAGCCACTCCTTTGTTGCTTTGGCCGTGTGTTTTGGGTCATTGTCATGCTGGAATACCCATCCACGCCCATTTTCAATGCCCTGGCTGAGGGAAGGAGGTTCTCACCCAAGATTTGACGGTACATGGCCCCGTCCATTGTCCCTTTGATGCAGTAAAGTTGTCTGGTCCCCTTAGCAGAAAAACACCCCCAAAGCATAATGTATCCAGCTCCATGTTTGACGGTAGGGATGGTTGTTCTTGGGGTCATAGGCAGCATTCCTCCTCCAAACACATCAAGTTGAGTTGATGCCAAAGAGCTTGATTTTGCTCTCATCTGACCACAACCCTTTCACCCAGTTCTCCTCTGAATCACTCAGATGTACAGTAGCAAACTTAAGACGAGCCTGTACATGTGCTTTCTTGAGCAGGGGGACCTTGAGGATGCTGCAGGATTTCAGTCCTTCAGGGTATAGTGTGCTACCAATTGTTTTCTTGGTGACCATGGTCCCAGCTGCCTTGAGATCATTGACAAGATTCTCCTGTGTAGCTCTGGGATGATTCCTCACAGTTCTCATGATCATTGAAACTCCACAAGGTGAGATCTTGCATGGAGCCCCAGACTGAGGGAGATTGACAGTTATTTTGTGTTTCTTCCATTTGCGAATAATCGCACCAACTGTTGTCACCCTCTCACCAAGCTGCTTGGCGATGGTCTTGTAGCCCATTCCAGCCTTGTGTAGGTCTACAATTTTGTCCCTGACATCCTTGGACAGTTCTTTGGCCTTGGCCATGGTGGAGATCTGATTGATTGATTGATTGCTTCTGTGGACAGGTGTCTTTTATACAGGTAACAAGCTGCGATTAGGAGCACCCCCTTTAAGAGAGTGCTCCTAACCTCAGCTTGTTACCTGTATAGAAGACACCTGGGAGTCAGAAAAGGGGATCAAATACTTATGTAGCACCCTGGTCCTAAACAGGGCTGCTCACAAATTGAGTTTGCTAGGTGGTAACTAGCCTGACTAATTGTTAGGGTAATCCACTGACTTTTACCCTAAACCTGAATCTGGTGCACCTCTCTCTTCTGTCAATAGGTGGCATTGCTGTCTGTGGCATTAGAATGACAATAGTGAATTCGGGTTAGGAATGGTTAGGTTGTCTCAGCCAATTGGTAGCAGTCTCTTTGGCCCCATGGCCTGCTGGGAGAGCCTATTTATTCAGGAGGACTCAGGTGATCGGCGTTCTGTGCCACCTGGACGGCTGTCTGGGTGGACGTGTGTTGCATTGCTCCCGGCTGCTAGGCCAGAAGCCTGAGGCCTATCCAGGAGCACCTGGCTGCTAGGCTGTCCGAGCCTATCCAGGATTGAGAGAAGCAGCGCGGGGTTGGGGCTTCAGGTCAGGGCCATAACCAAGTTGCAGAGGTTCAGCCAAACGGGAAACCAAAGGTTGCCAGAGGTGAAGGAGAAGCAGTTGCCATATGGGATGACTACTCCTGTTACCAGATGCAAGTGAAGATCAAGGTCAGAGATAAAGGGGACACAGTTTCCACCGAGGGACAACCACTCCTGTTATCAGAGGCCAGTGATTGGAAGTCTGAAGAAGTACCAGAGCAGCCTTTTTCACTAGCTGGGGATGGTGAAGAAGTTGGGAAAGCTTCAGCAGAGTCAAGTCAGGGACCCAGCAGGTAGCGTGCTTGAGGAGTGTACAGTGGGTTAGCCGTGGAAGAGCTCAGGGGATCCAGTGGCGGCTGGGATCCTGGAAGTCTAGTGACAGTGTGAAGATCTACAACGGGATACTGTGAGTTACGTGTGCAGATCTATGTTGACTGTTGAAAGCTCAGTTGCTATAGGAGACAGCTGCATCCAGCGTAAAGGCCCTCTACCTGTATAGCTGTCTGCCTATTACTATTTTTGATCTGTAGAGTCTGCCAATTGCTTTTGCATCTGCCTAAGGGTGTCCTGGCCCTAAACCCTCTCTTCCCCAGTTCTTGTTAAAAGACAATAAAATCTCTTTTGTTGCATTCAAAAAGTGACTGGCGCCCATGTTTCCAACTTGCATTACACCAACCATGCCTAGTAACCCGTACCCTGAGGAGGAATGTCAGCTGCCCCTGAATCTGGAGGTTACCATCAGACCTCTGGAGGTCGGGGCCAGCGCTACACTTATTTCACTCATTAAAATGCAAATCAATTTATAACTTTTTTGAAATGCGTTTTTTTTTCGATTATTTTGTTGGTATTGTCTCTCACTGTTAAAATAAACTTACCATTAGGCTCCATGCACATGGGATGCTGTAAATGGACGTTTAGAGGCGTTTGGGCGTTTATTTGAACTGCCCCTGAAGTCAAATAATATTATCTTATGTGTACTTGTACACAGGCTCGTTTACAGTCGTTTTTAGGCAGTTGTGTTTAGAGGCTGGTTTTTGAACGCCCAAAAAAGGGTTCAGAGTTTACCTGCGTTTCAGACATCGAACGCGGCAAAACGCCGCTAAACGCGGTAACTCGCATCTAGGAGCATTTCGTTTACAGGTGTTTCCATTTTGAAAAAAAAAATATATATATATATATTTTTTTTTTAAAACGCGGCTAAACACGGCATGCAAAACGCACCAAAATTGATGTTTTAGACGCCGGTTTCTAGCTGTCAAGATAATATGTTCAGGGGAGGTTGAAAAGCGTCCCGTGTGCATGGAGCTTTAGGCCTCATGTACACTGCTGCTGATAAACGGACGTTTAGGGGTAGTTGGGCATTTTTTTGATGAAAAATGTAGGTGCAATGACTTCATCAATCTGTGTACGGTTTTTGGTTCAAGTGTCAAACATCTTTGTGTTTTGGATTTTGGCAAGAGGCTGGATTCACACCTTTTGTGATTTGGTAATAGTATCTGTCTACATTTGAATTGTAATTTTCATTGGAGACAGGAAGTGTGCATTACTGGCAGGATCACCAGGTGAAAGTAAAGGGAAAAAAACTGAAAAATTAAAACTAATGCAGCCCCCACATGTTACTAAACCCAGGACCCTGCATTCACTATATCTGGTCTCCCACAGTACACAGAACATGGAAATGCAATTATTTTAGTAAATATAAACTGCTAAATACCCTTTCTCATCAGAAGTATATAGCAGTCTTGTGATTTCTATCAATTCCTAGTGAAGCTTGTAGGAGGAGCTGTCATACTGCACCGAGCTGTCCTGTGAAGCTGCAGGGCTCCTGGCCCTCTGTCTGGACAGTGCTGATTGGCCCTGTGCTGATCACATACACGCCACCAAGAAAAAAAAAACTCTCACACAAAAAGCAACACACACCAAACTGAGCATGTGCAGCCTGACTCCATAGTCTTATCCAGACATGTTCTGGAGACAGTGGAAGAAGAGGAGGATCTGTGCATACAAGATCAAGCAGCCTTTTTACACAATGCAGAGCATTAACCCCTTAGGTTCCACAGTGAGTATAACAAGCATGTTTTACTGCATTTACAGACTGATTTTTACTGTTGTGGGTTTAGTAACACTTTAAGGACTAGTAAGCTGCAAAACATTACATTTTTGTTTTGGGGTTTGATGCACTTCTTTCTCTGTAGGGTCTTTATTGATACATAGAAGTTTTTCTATTACACAGACAGGCCTAGCTCTCAACTGCCCCTGGTTTCAAACAAAGTTCCCCTGTCCCTCTTTCCTCCTCATTTTGATCTTATCTATATAGTTGTATATAAAATACACTATTTATCTTTCAAAAAGTGTTTCCCAGTGCTAAATCTTTCATCCAATTTCTAAATTGCTGCATTTGTAAATTTGTAAAAGAGAGTATAAAGGAATAGTAGTGGTAAAAAAAAACACTTGTGTGTTTAACCACTTCAAGACCAGGCCTACTTCTGACATTTGTTGCTTACAAATTAAAATCAGTATTTTTTGCTTGAAAATTACTTAGAACCCCCAAACATGATATATATATATATATTTTTTTTTTCTTAGCAGAGATTCTAGAGAATAAAATGGCGGTCGTTGCAATATTTTATGTCACACTGTATTTGTGCAGCGGTCTTTCAAACGCAATTTTTTGGTAAAAAATACACTTCAATGAATTAAAAAACTAAACAATAAAGTTACCCCAATTTTTTTGTATAATGTGAAAGATGATGTTATACCGAGTAAAGAGATACCTAATATGTCACGCTTTAAAATTGCGCACACTTGTGAAATGGCGCCAAACTACGGTATTTAAAAATCTCCATAGGGGACGTTTAAAACTTTTAAAGAGGAGGTCTAGCACTAGAATTAGTGCTCCCGCTCGAACGATCACGGCGATACCTTACATTTGTAGTTAGAACACTGTTTACATTTGCGGGCGCAACTTTCGTATGCGTTTGCTTTGGCGAGCGAGCACGGAGGGATAAGGCGCTTTAAAAAAAAAATTCTAATTTATTTAATTTCAATTTTTTTTTTACACTGTCCCTTTAAAAAAAAAATAATAATAATTCTGGTCACTTTTATTGCTGTCACAAGGAATGTAAACATCCTTTGTGACAGTAATAGGCAGTGACATGTACTCTTTATAGAGGGATCTGGGACCCCAAACCCCCCCTCTGCACTTAAAAGTATTCAAAATGCCAAGATTGGTGTTTTTGAATACTGTGGGCTTATTAAAAATTGGCGCCGTTGGCTGCTGAGTAAACCGGAAGTGATGTTGTTTCCGGGTTACTACATCGTAGACCTGATCAAAGCTGATTCTGGCTGTGTTCGGGTCTCCGGCCAGCCGGTGGACATGCCGGCTGGTGGCTCGGGTTTCCCGGAGGGGGGGACGTCCCCTCCCACTGCTTGTGATAACAATCAAGGAGCTGCTTAGCTGCATCGGTTGTTATTGCAAGAAATCTGACCAAATGGTACCGGGGTGATGCCTGCAACTGCAACAACCACTTACAGTCGTACAGGTATGTGATTTTGCGGCAAGTGGTTAACTAATAATTTTTTTTGGATAATTATCCTATGCCTACATACTTTTGCTAATAGGTGTGCCTCGTTCCCATCTCAAAAATTTGGGAGGTATGGACAGGTAATCTCAACAGTACGTTCTGAATGTTGCTTTCACATTAATAAACACTTAACAAAGTTGTATTATATAAAGCTACTAAGTAGGATTATCATGAAGTACCTACGTCTTAATATCAATTATCAATGAGAACAGTGGTGGCAACCAGGGACTTTACCGGCGCATAAGGGCTGTACAACATTTGTATTATAATGTATAAATTTTATTAACAAATTCATAAAAAAAAAACTTGACAAAGTTGGTGTAGCTTTTACAAAGGGATGTTTTATTAGGACATCACATTCTCTGAAATGAGCCCTGCCCGAGAAGTCTTCAGCAGCTAAAAATGGAAAAGGACAGAGGAGGACTCAGCCTGCATCAACCCAAAGGAATGTTTCTGTAGACAAGATTATGTATGACTGGGTGCTAGATGAAGAAACATGGTAGTACTTGGTGCCTGGGGAGGGATAGCACCTAGATAGAAGTGATTCATGCAGCACCTCCAGGTGAGTGATCATCAGAATGGGGCTGTGCAGATATTACTGTAATCCTTATCTAATCCTTTTCTAAATTAAGGTGCCAACCATCTAAAGCAGCTAATTATGAGGCAACCTTTATTTGACGTGAACCTTACCTGTGTGAACCTACTTGTGTTGACATTCACAATCTATCCTTGAGGTAGAAACTCAGCTTTCTGACTGAGGAGCTTACGCAGTTTTATCATTTAGAATTGCTTTAGAAAATAAACTCTTTTTTACAAACCAAACCTATAAAATGTAAAATTTTGCCTGAAATATATACATGACTCATTTTAAAGTTATAGGTTATATAACTATAATGATACAAAATACAAAGATGAGCAGCAAATACACTGTGTGCACATAATTGTTGTTATTCATTTTCTTCAACCTGCTAACAAAGTTCATTTTTTTCCTATGTAGGATAATCCCTGGGGATGCTTACAAGAATATACAAAGAAAATAGGCGTTTTTGCTTGTTAGCGATGTGCTTGGTCAGATGGAGCAGAAGGAGTAGGCAGTGACTGGCAACTCTTATTAACCGGCTCACAAGAACAAGCTGTTCTGTGCTCTTGCCTGCAGGAAAATTTTGCAGTTTACAACCCACGTACCCTGGTCTTTCATCATAAAGTTAGCTATTCTACCAGTAGTAGACAGCCACAACACTATCCTCCAGGTCTGTGCTGTGGTGCCACTTTGCAACTCCATAAAGACAGGGTAGAAAGAAACAATAATTGTAACCCTCATTTTCCTAATTTTACCACTGCATTTATACTACATTTAAATTTTACAAATGCATAAGTGATACTGACTGCTTAGAAGGTGAAAGACTTGCAGATATTTGTTCATAAAGCAGAACTTAAAAAAAAATGTTTACAGGTTGCTTTTTATAACAGAAGTAGGGATGGGCCCAATATTACGTTCGACTTGAACATCAGGCAATTTCCGAACATTATGGGGTGTTTGCAGCAAATTTGTGCGCTGCTGAATTCCCCATAATGCAGTGCGAGGCCGTGGGAAAGTGATGACCTGCATGCTTTGGGAAATCACAGCGTGCACTGCAGAAAGAGCCATGATTGGCCAAAGGCAGGGTGCCTTTGGCCAATCATCGTCAGGGGGCTAAGTCCACGCCCCACACTATATAAGGCCGCTTACACAGTGGCCGTATATAGTGTGTATAACGTGGAGATAGAGGTTAGGCAGTTTAGTTAGTGGCATGTAGGCAGTGCAGAATATAGATACAGTGTAGATAGAGTATATACAGTCAGTGTAAGAATATATATACAGTATGACCCCAAAGATAAAAGTCTAAGGGGGTCAGATTGGGAGACCTTGGGGGCCATTCAACTGGCCCACGATGACCAATCCACTTTCCAGGAAACTGTTCATCTAGGAATGCTCGGACCTGACACCCATAATGTTTTTCCAGCAAGATGGTGCACCACCACATTATGGGTGTCAGGTCCGAGCATTCCTAGATGAACAGTTTCCTGGAAAGTGGATTGGTCGTCGTGGGCCAGTTGAATGGCCCCCAAGGTCTCCCGATCTGGGATCATCTGAAGGCAATTGTCTATGCTGTGAAGATACGAGATGTGCAGCACCTGAAACTATGAATACTGGAAGCCTGTGCTAGCATTTCTCCTGCGGTGTTGCTATCAGTGTGTGAAGAGTGGGAGAAGAGGGTTGCATTGACAATCCAACACAATGGGCAGCACATTGAACACATTTTAAAAGTGGTCAGAAACTTGTAAATAACTCATGAAAGAATAAAGTTACGTTAAAACCAAGCACATCATTGTTTTTCTTCCCAATAAGTTTGATGTGTCACATGACCCTCTTCCTATTGAAAAAACAAAAGTTGGATTCAAAATGGCCGACTTAAAAATGGCCGCCATGGTCACCATCCATCTTGAAAAGTTTCCCCCCTCACATATACTAATGTGCCACAAACAGGAAGTTAATATCACCAACCATTCCCATTTTATTAAGGTGTATCCATATAAATGGCCCTCCCTGTATATATATATACGCTGTATTCAGTGTAGACTATATACAGTACGTGCTCGGATAAGGGTCTGGCATAGATTTTAAGGCGAACTCCATGGCAATTAGTTTTTTTAAATTGTGTGGGGGTCCCCCCAAATTGTGTGGGGGTCCCCCCAAAGTCCAAAGTTTTCAGAATCTGGAAGCCCCCTTTAATAAGGGGGGCCCCCAGATCCCGGCCCCCCATGTCACCAAAAAAGTGTCAAAAAAGAAAAAAAACACAGGAGACAATTAGGGACAAGTCCTTTATTAAAAAAGAAAAAAAAAGTGTCCCACAATGTAATCCACATCAATCATGGCGTGCGATGGATGAAAAAAAAAAATTCCAGAAAAAGCTCCTCCTTGATGGGAGGCTCCCACCAACTGCTGTCTTTTTCCGTTTGACAGCTCTAGGGCTGGGCCACCTGGTGATGTAAACGGGTGACCCCGCCCTTGCATATAAATAAACTGTCAAAGCAAAAATAGGTCAGTCGGTGGGAGCCCATCGGGGAGGAGCTGGTTTTTTTTTTCTTATTTTTCAGGTCATCGCGCGCCATGATTGACGATGGATTACATCAGGGGACAATTTTTTTTTCTTTTTTTCAACATGGGGACAAGGTGCTTTGGGGTGGGGGGTGCAGAAATGCCCCTGCTCCAAAGCACCCACCCATGATGAGGGCATGTAGCCTGGTACGGGTCAGGAGGGGGGAGGTGCTCGCCCGTCCCCCTCCATCCTGCCCGGCCAGGTTGCATGGTCGGATAAGGGTCTGGTATGGATTTTGGGGGGACCCCCACATCAAATTTTTTAAACATTTTGGTGTGCAGTTCCCCTTAAGATCCATACCAGACCTTAAGGGCCTAGTATGGACTAGGGGGGACCCCACGCAATTTTTTCAGTGATTTTTATCTATATTGCGGGGAGCCGGCAATACATTACAGCTGTGAGCGATTTTAAACAATTTTTCCTTTAGAAATGTCATTTTGCGACGGCACTGTTCTAAACATCACACAGATGCGCTACTCTACAGGCAGACTAAGGGGATCCCCCAGGCATGATATTTAAAGGAATATTTCATTTTTATTTTTTTACTTTAATCATTATTAAAATCACTGCTCCTAAAAAAAAGATCTTTTTTTTGCATTGATACATGTCCCCTAGGGCAGTACCCGGGTCCCCACACACTTTTCATGGCAATAACTTACATATAAGCCTTTAAAGTTAGTACTTTTGATTTTTCATGTTCGGGTCCCATAGACTTTAATGGGGTTTGAATGTTCACACAAATGTATTGCCTGTTCGCATGTTCTGGTGCAAACTGAACCGGGAGATGTTCGGCCCATCCCTAAACAGAAGTAACTCTGTATGTCTCTTCAGTCATAAATGGTGCTTCCTGCCTGTCAGCATTTTTTTTTTTCTTAGGGTGCACTCATACTAGCAGTTTTAATCCTATCATTTGAAAGAAAAAAAACTAAATACAAGAATAGTTTGCACCTAAACCACCTCACAATATATCACACACATTCACTGTATCCCCCTATCCCTACAGATAAAAGAAAAATTAGGCATACACTGGCTAAGCCTATTATCCATGATTAAAACTGTCCTGTTACTAGCCAATTTAAAACTGCTATATCTTCTGTAGTATCTTAAGTCTTGGAGTAAACCCCCATTTTGTGCTCTTTCTCTCTAGTAAAATTGGGCCTAGCATTATTATTGAAAATGATTCTGCTGGTGGCTAATTTTATACTGCTGTCTCTTAGAGTGATATTAATTCTTCCTGTTTTTGTTGTTCATTAGGCTCCATGCACACTGGACGCTCTCTGGGCATCGGGCAGGAGACGCTGCTTAGAAAACGTTCTTTTGCAGCGTTTTGTAAGCAGCGTTTATCGGCGGCAGGTTTTTTTTTTTACTTCATTAGCTTCAATTGACTACAAAAAGCGCCGGACGCCGATGAACGGCCATTTACCGGTGTTTATGAGCGTTTAGCGGCGTCCAGCATTTTTTGTGGTCAGAAGAGCGACTTTTGAATGCCAATTCAGGGCGTTCAGATAACAGCCCAAAAACGCCACTGCTGTTGAACGACAATTAACATCCATGTGTTCATGGACACATAGCAGAACATAAAGGGGCCTTTTTGGGCTGTTAAAAAAAACGCCCAAACGACAAAAACGGTAATTTATCAGCTACAGTGTGCATGAGCCCTTAAAATAACAAACATGTTATACTGAGGGAAAAGTTCCTTCACCAGATCAGAACTCCAGGATGACACCCTCCAAGAAATAATCTTTTAATAATCTTCTCCGTGCCCTCAGCCCAGCATCTGCTGAGGCCCAGACTGCAATTTCTTGTCTCACTAGCTTTCTCCCAAGGCCAGCAACCCCAGGGGAACTGAAACCTTCCTTGGAGGGGAAAGAACACACTAGAAAGGCCTTATAACATGTCTCAGGTCCCTAGCCACCCTCTTCCAGGGATTGGCTGAGACATGATACAAATTCATAATGGACATTTGATTTTCCCTTACATATATTCTAGAACCCTGTTGGACAAAAAAAAAATAAAACCCTGACTGGACAAAAAATATAGCACTGACTGCAGTGAAGCCAAAAACTAAATTTAGCCTAGCAGCCTACTAGAAGAGGATGCTACACAAATTTTTATTTTTAATACCAGTGGACAACTTTTGAGTGCCTTACGTAAACTCAGGAACTCAAAAAAAGCATGCTACACAGGATAGGGGACATATTTTAAATACAAATATTATTGATTGAAATTATTAAAAATATTTATTAACCACTTCAATACAGCGCCATAGCCGAAAGACAGCTACAGTGCAGCTCTCTTGTTCTGGGAGGGCGTCCATGAAGACACCTACCGTGCACCTCCTGGGGGAAAGCATCAGGCTCACTCTGTGATCGAGGTAAAGGGCCAATCACAACGCCCCTTTACCATGTGATCAGCTGTGTCCAATCACAGCTGATCACATAAAAACAAACTTGCCGGCTATTGGCATTCCTTTCCTCGTACGCTATCACAGCGTGAGAAAAGGAGAGCCGGTAACCTGCAGTTCTGACAAGGCACATTTACACTGATAATAAGTGCCCTAATTATCAGTGCAGCCCCATCAGTGCAAATCAGTGCCCATCAGTGCAGTCTATCAGTGCCCACCAGTGCAGCTTATAAGTGCCCATCAGTGCAGCCTATCAGGGAGCCTTCATCAGTGCAGCCTCGTTAGTGCACCCTTATTAGTGCCCATCAGTGCAGCCTCATCAGCACACATCAGTGAAGAAGAAATATTACTTATTTGCAAAACAGAAACAGAGAATTTTTTTATTTTTTACATTTTTAGTCTTTTTTTTGTTTGGCAAAAAATAAAAAACCCAGTGGTGCTTAGATACCACCAGAAGATATATGTCTCAAAAAAATAATACAAATTTAATTTGGGTACAGTGTTGCATGACCACGCAATTGTCATTCAAAGTGCAACAGCACTGAAAGCTGAAAATTGGCCTTGGCAGGAAGGGGGTGAGAGTGCCCAGCATTGAAGTGGTTAAAAGAATTATAAACGTTCCTCCCTGCACCATTTGCTTTCACCTGCATAAGATATGCATTAACCACTTCAATACTATGCACTTAGAACACTTTACCAGACCAATTTTCAGTTTTCAGTGCTGTTGCGCTTTGAATGACAATTGCGCGGTCGTGCGACGCTGTACCCAAACAGATTTTTTATCATTTTGTTCCCACAAATAGAGCTTTCTTTTGGTGGTATTTGATTACCCCTGCCGTTTTTATTTTTTGCGCTGCAAATAAAAAAAAGACCGAAAATTTTGAAAAAAAAAAAAATTCTCTATTTTTGTCACAAAACTTTGTAAATAAGTAAATTTTCTCCATCACTGGTGGGCACTGATGAGGCTACACTGGCTACACTAACGGGCACTGATGTGGCAGTACTGATTGGCACTGATGAGGCGGCACTGATGAGGTGGCACTGATGATATGGCACTTATATGCAGCGATGATGTGCACTGTTAGGCGGCACTGATAAGCCGCACTGACGGGTACTGAGAGGTGGCACTGATATACAGCACTGATGGGCACTGATATGCAGCACTGACAGACACTGCTAAGTGGCACTGATGGGCACTCATAGACAGCACTGATTGGCATTCATAGGTGGCACTGGGCACTGATAGGTGGCACTGATGGGCACTGGTAGCTGGCAATGGTGGGCACTGATATGTGGCACTGGTATGCATTGATAGGGGCACTGGTGGGCATATACACTGATAGGGGCTCATTCCCTGGTGGTCTAGGGTGGCATCTGAAGGTGGCACTGAGTGCCATCCACACTGAGCACTATGTCACTTACCTGGTGGTCTAGGGGGGTCTCCCTGGTGGTCCAGATCGGCTCCCTGGTGGTCCCTGGTCGGCTCCCTGG
>BLSH010262760.1:61584-83268 GCA_018402905.1 Glandirana rugosa
TAGTGCCGACCAGTGTCACATTGTGTCCTTTCGACAAATAGCCGAAAGGCTCTCCACTCCTCAGGTCTGCAGACCTGAGTACAGGAAAGCCGATAAACAGCTTTCCTGTGTTACACTGTGACCAGCCGTGATTGGTCACGGCTGGTCACATGGTAAAGTTCTTTGGATCGAAGCGCTTTACTGAGATCGGTATTGCGGGGGGTCAGACTGACCTCCCACACCACCGGGCGCGCGGCGGCTTGTTATCCTGAGGACGTCATATGACGTCCAGTCAGGATAACTAAGCCACTTCCCGGCCGTCATTTTGCATACGGCGGTCGGGAAGTGGATAATCATGTACAGTAGATTCATTGTGTCATTTGTTGCCCTGTACATACAGCCTGTAGTAAAGTAAATCTGCACATTCCGGTGTCAGAAATTTCAGTTTGTGTTCAAACATGAGGCTTGCAGCATGGCACTGCACAGGTTAATGCATGACCACTATTTGTGATGTAAGACCTGACACTTTCTGTTAAGAAACTACATATCCCACAAACCCTGGGTCTCTCAAGTCTAGTGCTCTTCAGGTAAGAGCTAAATTGTAATTAGAACCAAGCAGGCAGAGCTCAGAGAGATCACCATGCAATCTTTCATCACATTAGCACACCCACATTTGTGACGCAACACAAAGGAGAAAAGGTAGGGCAATGACTGTAATCCAGAACAAGAAGTTGCTTGCCCCCTTAGGCCACGCACACACATTGCTTAGCGTGAAAAAGTGTGATTCACACACGGAAACACATGTCGCGCATAGGGCAGCCCATTCACTTGACATCATTCTGACACCACTCTTGATCCAGCGCTGTTCAAGCCAGCAGCCTGCTCTCCTCTCTTCCTACATTCTCTGGCTTTACTGAGAGCAACGAGAGCCATTGGCTCCTGCTGCTGTCAGTCAAATCCTGCGAAGAAGAAGTGGAGATGGGACTGAGCCGTACTGTGTGTGTCATGGAAGCAGCTTGCTATGGGGGCACTCGAAGAAGAAGAGGAGCCAAGATCTCCGGCTGGGAACCCCAGAAGAGGAGGTTCGGGGAGCAGGTAAGTATAACATTTTTATTTTAATTAAAAAAAATATCAAACTTTACAAACACTTTCATTATTTTGGCCAGATTCAGGAGGCTTTTAACACTTTTTTTCTGGGCAGCACTGCAGCCTCATTTACCCTTTTGCTGCCAGAGCCGTTTTTTGCACACATATATAAAATAATCGTTTTAGGCCTCAAGATTGCATGAAACCCCCAAAAACGTATATATTTTCTGAAAGCAGACGCCCTAGTGAATAAAATAGCGGTAGATACAGTTTTGTATGTTACACAATATTACCACAAAGATCTAGGAAATACAACATTTCTATAAAAAAATACACTAAAGTTAATTTTAGGGCACAAAAACACATGTATAAAAGATGAGATTGCACCAAGTAAATAGATACCCAACATGTCAAACCTTAAATTTTTGTGGGCCTGTGAAATAGCGACAAACTCCAGTAACCTATATTATCTATAGGTGACATTTAAAAGCCCCCTATAGGTCATCAGTTCAGCGTTATGGAGGAGGTCTGGTGCTAGAAATATTGCTCTTACTTCGGTGTACGCAGCGATATGTAACATGTGTACTGCAATTAACATCTTCATGCGTAGGCGCCCCTGATGTGTGCATTTACGTTCATATGTATGTATATGTGGGGGTGCCTTGCATTTTTCCAAGGAATGAAAGGTGTTGTCTGATTTGAAGAGGGGGAGATTGTGAATCCAGCTCCCTGCTTCTCCAGCTTATTCAATCACAGAACACCTTGCAAAAATGGAAAAGGATTGAAGGAAAAATTCCCTCAAAAAATTGGTAGGACTTTGAGGGCACACCATAGGCCAAATATATTAAAAATATAGCTTTATTGGTAAATAGACAATACTAATGCATACATAACATATACCAACATATACACATGAACACCCTATACTGAGCGAGATAAAGCACCAACCGTATAACCAAAGATTGGAGGTAGAGTTCTACACACACACAGTAGGTAAAGTAGACTAAACATGTAGCTTTTATGTAGCAAACGTAAGGAACTCTGTGTGTTGCCCCCACATTGGTCTGTTGACACGTTTCGCTTCCCAGAGCTTCCTCAGGACAGATACGGGGTGGGTGCTGATGTTCAAATAAAAGAAAAAACACATAAGCACATTTTTCACACAAGGTGTAATAAATATATATATTCTAAATATTCAATAAATAGCAAAAATGCAAGACATTCTGTTAATCGCGGGCAAGTGACCCCTTATGCAGCAAGACAGCCGCTCAGGAAACTTGGAAGACAGTGTTGGTTAAATGCTCTTTAACCCTCTTGCTGACGTTTTTTTTTTTTTTTTCTGTGCACACATACTAAAATATGCAGTGATTTCCAGGTTCCACGGGAAACCCATATGTATGAAATATGCGTATGTACATTGGACCTACAGTATGTAAAATCCATATCTAGAATTCAGCTTTTACATGCAAATTTCTTGTCTTTCTGTAGCCTATGGGAAAAAGCTGCATAGGAGTGAAGGCACAAGGGTGTCGCCCCCCCCTCCCCAATCTATGCGCCCGGCCCCTAATTTACATGCAGGGCACTGGACGCATGGATTCCAATGGGAGGTTTTTTTTTTTCAGAAGCACATGTTTAGAGCCTGAGGCTCTAATTGGCTGCAAAGAAGGGTGGGCTCGGGACACAGAGTACTGAGCCCCGAGCCCACCCACTTGTGTGCCAAAGCAATTAATAATATTTGCTATTGTCTTCCTGCTTCTCCTCCCGGCCAATCCCGGCTCAGGAACCAGATTGGCCAAGAGGAGAAGCAATCCTATTGGCCGCCGAGGAGGAGGAGGGAGGAGACACAGGGGAAGCCACGCCGCTGTGAAGCCAAGGAAGGAGACGTAGAGGCCCGCCACCCTGAGGAAGCACACGACCTAATGGGGGGAAGTGTAGGGACCGATTGACAGACCAGTGTTAGGCATATGAAAATACAGTGACCTACAAGTATGAAAGCTCATATCCCAGGGCTACACATAAAATGAGAATATTGGCAATCATAGGGATCAAACTCAACAAAGTGCATGTAATGAATACATGGCTGGAAGTAGCAACTGCTCAGAATGTAGTTGTATACCTTGAGTCAGAGTAAATTCATGGGCTTTATGTATGATTTGCACATACCTTTAAAGCGATTATCCATTTCATGGGCACAGAACCACTTCTGCTAAGAGACAGGTTAAGAATAAGGTTAAATTCTAGCTTTTAAGACTAAAACAAATTCTAATAACAAAAAGGATTATTGGTAACACTAGCTGACATATGGTTAAAAAGCAATATGAAAGATGTGTAATTATGTAATTTAACAAATTGTGTTGTCATGGCAGCAAACTTTACCTTCTTTTGTCAGAAATTTTCATCGTGACCAAAATTTTTTATTTCCAATTGTTGGAAAATGGAGAATGATTAAGCAAATAATAATATGAACACCAATGCATAATATGCATACTAATATAAATCAGCCCCCACTTCTCATCATTTGATAGGAGAAGGTCAGCGTGGAAAAGTGTATATTATACAAAGAATTATGCAAAAACAGCCTAGTTACTGGTAAGAACATATTACACAAAGATGACAGAAACAATCCAATACTTAGTGGAAAACAGATTGCATACATCCTGTCATTTGCGACTGGAGTAGCATCGGGAGAGGTGTTATTTGTGTTTGTGTTGGCAGGTTATTGCACATCTTGATTGACAATGGATTAACATTGAGGGACAATTTTTTTTTTTAAATTATGTTTTATGAAATAATTTTTCTATTATATGCGAGTGTTTATTTATGATTTATTTATTTTATGAATGAGTAACACTTACACATTCATGTAGGGGCCCCCTTATTTTAAAGAGAGCTCCCAGATTCTGTTAAGCCACCCCCCACATCAGCTGGAACAGGGATGTAGAGATGAAGCAGTGGTCCCCATCAACATGGAAAAGTTGCCGTGCAGGTGGAGGAGTCTTCCCTGTCCCGTTGGCAAGGTAACTGTAAGGCCCCTTTCACATGGGCTGTCCGATCAGGTCCGCCTGTCAGTTTTTCAGGCGGACCTGATCAGAGCTTAGAAGGGTGTGGGTGACAGTGATGATGGGTGTAGATGGGTGTGGGTAGTAGTGATGGGTGTCAGTGGGTGGGTGTAGAGGGGTGTGGGTATCAGTGATGTTGGATGTAGGGGTGTGGGTGATGATGGGTGTCAGTGGGTGATGCTGGGTGTATAGGGGGGCATAAGTGGTAGTGAGGGGTGTGGGTGATGCTGGGTAGTGATGGGTGTTGGTGATGGGTATGGGTGAAGCTGGTTGTAGAACACTGTAGATGAGTGTTATTGGGTGGGTGTAGAGGGGTGTGGGTGGTGATGGGTGTAGAGGGGTGTCAGTGGGTGGGTGTAGAGGGGTGCCAATGGATGGGTGTAGAGGGGTGTGGGTGGTGATGGGTGTAGAGGTGTGTCAGTGGGTGGGTGTAGAGGGGCGTGGGTGGTATTGAGGGGTATTGAGGGGTGTGGATGATGATGGGTGTTAGTAGGTGATGCTGGGTAGTGATGGGTGTAGAGGGGTGTGGGTGGTGGTGGCGGGTGTAGATGCCTGGGTGTCAGTGGGTGATGATGGGTGTAGAGGGGTGTAGGTGATTTTTGTTGGTGGTGGCCAGGTGTTAAAATAACTAATGAATCCCATGTTACTCTGCAAAGTGCCCCACTGTACTGTACAATATACTTCTAATATGTATAAACATACCGCACTGTGCCGCACTCACAGCAGGTGGCTCAATGGACACGGATGAAACGGCTATGTGGCAGGCGGTCCCACATAGACAGCCACATGTGTTTCTCCAAACATGCTTCTAATATGTATCAACATACCACACTGTACCGCTCGGCACTCATGTGACCGCCCGGCCCGCCTCTCTCGTCTCCGGCTGATGTTGGCAGTGGATTCTCAGCCCCGGGGCTGAGAATCCACCCCTGACGTCAGCCGGCGGTCACATGAGCGTCGAGTGCCACAGTGTGGTATGTTGATACATATTAGAAGTATGTTGTACAGTACAGTGGGGCACTGTGCAGAGAAACAAGGGATTCATTAGTTATTTTAATACCTTTAGGAGCACACTGGGAGCGCTCTCCCAGGAGGGGCGGGGCAAGCCGGATGACGTCACCCGGCAATCGATTATGGCCAGTCCCCGCATCGATGCCGCATCGGGGACGGCCGAATCGGGATGCATCGATTAATTTCAGCACCCCTAGTAGACACCCGCCGCCATCCAATCTGATCCTATTCCCCATCTGTCTGGCGGATTGGATGGCATGGGATGGAAACGGACAGGCGGTCCGTTTCCATCTGATTGTCCCATAAGGGATATCAAATGCAAGGTAAGGATGACCAGATCAGTGGGCTGAACCTTAAGAAATCAAGAACCAGGCTGAATAAGGTAAAATGAAGTTTATTAAGATAAATATTACTCTTACAACACCAGCACCAATAAACCATAAATAAGTAAATTGACAAAGTAAACGTGACAGTGCAGAAATCCAAACTGCGCCCTTCAACTCCAGGAACAACAGTGCCCCCAGCAGGTGACCCAAGTACTGACACAAGTCCTGACAGTACCCCCCAATGTTGAGGGCATGTGGCCTGGTATGGATATGGAGGGGCTGCACACTCATTGGAACTCCCTTTCCTGCCTAACCAGGCTGCATGCCTAGATAACAGTCTGGTAAAGATTTCTGGGCTTTCACATTGCTTTTATTTAATATTTTTTGCCTGGCATCCCGCTCTATAGCTATACCAGACCCTTATCCAATGAATAAGGATCTGGTATAGATTTTGAGAGACTTTTCATGTAATTTTTTTTAAAATCTTGTATACAAAATGTGTACTGTGCTTTTAAGAAAAAAATAGGTGGGACACACCTAAAAATTAGCATTATGCAAAAAAAAAAAAAAAAAAGAGTGGGGTTCCTCCCAAAGCCTTATCCAGGTAGCACCCCCCTCCTGAACCATATCAGGTCAATGGTCCTCAACATTGAGAGGGAACCTTACTTAAAGGGGTTGTAAAGGCAGAAGTTTTTTTTTATCTTAATGCATTCTATGCAAAACGAGACTTTGCATGAATGTTCAGAAAAAAAAGTGAAGCTGTGTTCCTGTTGCCTCATGCACACAGGCCGTTTATTTAACTCTCCTTGAAGCCAGCAGCGTTTTTGCGGAAAAGCGCCTGACGCTTGTAAAAGTGTCTAAAGCTTTTACAGGAGTCAAGCTTTTGAGCGTTAATTCATTTCATTGGCTGGAATAAATAATTTATTCTGGCCATTGAAATTAATTATTGCTCAAGTGCTAGCTTTTAGGCGCATTTAACAGCATCAAGCATTTTTTCTGCCCAAACTCTGCTGCTCCTGGACACACTGGCAGTGAGGTTTTTTTTTCCTGCCTCTAAAAGCCTCTGCCACTAAACGCTGCTAAAAGCCTCTGTGTACATGGACACATAAGCTAACATGTAGGGGAGTTTAGAGGCAGTAAAAAAAAAAGCCTGACGCCCCTGGGAGCAGCTGTAAAAATGTCCAGTGTGCATGAGGCCGAAAACCCAAACACGTACTAGCAAAAAATCCTGTTTTTTGAAGTTTACATTTTTTTAAATTGCTTGATTTTGCACATTGCTTGTAAATCAGTATTTGTTTAAGGCCTCATACACATGGACGTTTTTACAGCTGAGTTTTTGAGCAGGCCATGTTATTCAATGGCCTCCAACACACACAGACATCTTTGAGCTGTAAGTGGCATAGGCAGGGCTTTTTTTCTCGCAAAATAGGTACAGGAACTCATTCACAACCCGACCCCCCCCTTTACACACACCCTCCAAACCGCATCAAATAGTGGGTGTGGTCAAATTTTACTAACAGTGGGAGGGTCTTAACAGGGCCATTAAATACGAGGAGTGCATTATATACAGAGCACAGAGTTCGGGGGGGTTACACACAGACTGCAGTGTTCGGGGTATGCTACCTAAGTAGTACAGAGTTTAGGGGTGTGCTGCATACAGAGTGCATAATTCAGCCATCTTCCACAGCTGCTTACCTCTACACCCCCATCCACATCTCACGTTCACCCCTCTTCAGCTCTGACCTCTGCATGCAACCCCCCATCTACTGCCCCACCTTCTCCCCATCTCCTTAAAAGCTCCGCCATCTTTCATGTGACTTATTTTTGTTGCTGTATTAAGCTGAAGCACCCAGTCAACTCTACCTCTCTCACTTGTGGGGAGATCATCCAGTGGTGATGTTGGCATCTACATACACTGCATCCCGGGTACCTGCATCTCCCTTGTCCCCATCCCACTTAGTGGGAGCCATTCAGGAGAAGCTGTCACTTGTAAGCATAGAAGCCGGACTTTTGTGTTTTCAAGTAATAGTGGTGAGCAGTGGTCTTAGCCAGAGGTGGTGGAACTAAGTTCCACCAAGTTCCAGCTGAAAAAAAGCCCTGGGCATAGGAGTTTTTAAGCTCCAAAAAAAACCCCAGGACCAGCGCATTCTGAGGCTCCAGCGCTAGAGCTGTAAAAACGCAGGTACTGGTACATGCTAAAAAATGCAGCTCAACGTTGTATACACAGCCTTAAGCCTTGTCAGGCGTTTCTCTGTCTCTATTCAAAATCCATGGTTCCCTATGGGAGCCCATTGATTTTAATAGGTTTCCTCCCACACTCCAAAGACATGCTGATAGGTTAATTAGATCCTGTCTAAATGGGCCCTAGTATATATGTATGAATGTGAGTTAGGGACCTTAGATTGTAAGCTCCTTGAGAGTAAGGACTGATGTGAATGTACAATGTATATGTAAAGCACTGCGTAAATTGAGAGCACTATACGAGTACCTGAAATAAATAAATAAAATAGAAGTCGCACCAGAAGTCAGATCATGATGATCATGATGATCTGACTTGTGTGCTGAGGATCTTGAAGGGGAACCTCTCCGCAAAAAAAAAAAAAAAAGGTGTGGGCCCCCCCCCCAAAATCCATACCAGACCCTTAACTGAGCATGCAGCTCCCACCCCTCCTGCACCATACCAGGCCGCATGCCCTCAACATGGGGGGGGTCGGTGCTTTGGGGTGGGGGGGCCTATTAATGAGGACAAGGGCCTCTTCAGGACAACCCTGGCCGGTGGTTGTCGTTGTCGTGGTCTGCGGGCGGGGGCTTATCGGGATCTGGAAGCCCCCTTTAACAAGGGGGCCCCCAGATCCCGGCTCCCCACCCTATGTGAATGAGTATGGGGTACCTCTACCCATTTACCTAAACAAAAGTGTAATAAAAGAAAAACACACTACACGGGTTTTCAAAGTATTTTATTAAATCAGCTCCGGCGTCTTCTCCCTCTCTGACTCTTTTCCCTCCTCCGGCGTCTTCTTTCTTCTCCTCTTTTGTGGGGTCTTCTTTCTTCTGCTGGGTCTTCTGTCTTCTCGCTCTTTTGCCGTGTCTGCTCCACTGTCTTCTCCCTCTGTTCTTCTTCAGATATTGACATGATGCGATCTCCCAGACTAATGCTGGCTCCACGCTGTGCATTGACTTAAATTGGCATGGGACAGGCCACCTGCTGATGTCATAAGGAGGCCCTACCTCCTTGTGACATCACCACCCCATCATGCCTCGGGTGATGACATCATAAGGGGTGGGGCCTCCTGATTACGTCAGCAGTTGGCCCCGCCGCATGCCAGTATAAGTTAATGCACAGTGCAGAGCCAGCATTAGTCTGGGAGATCGCGTTGTGTCAACATTGGAAGTAGAACAGAGGAAGAAGACAGAGCAGAAGACCCCTGCCCCAAAGCACCCACCCCCCCATGTTAAGGGCACGTGGCCTGGTATGGTTCAGGAGGGGGGCGCTCGCTTGCCCACCATTTCCTGACCTGCCAGGCTGCATGCTCAGATAAGGGTCTGGTATGGATTTTGGGGGGGAACCGAAACCATTATTTTCGGCGTGGGGGTTCCCCTTAAAATCCATACCAGACCGAAGGGTCTGTTAGCTCTTGGGGGGGACTCCACTCACATTTTTTTTTTCATTTTTGCGGGGGTTCCCCTTTAGGATCCTCAGCACATAAGTCGCACCACAAGTTGGATCATCATGATCCGAATTCTGGTGCGACTTCTATTCAAATCAATGGGCTCCCATAGGGAATCATTGATTTTGATTAGAGACAGAGAAATGCGGCTGAAAGCTAGAGCGGATAAACGCGCATTGACGCCAATGCAAAACGCTGATAAAATTGCATTTTAAGGCAGCTTTTTTCCTGGCGTTGGTACTAGCTTTACAGATAGTTTTTCATAACGCCTGTGTGTATGTAGCCTTATATAGTTACAAACAATGGTCATATAAAACTTTTGTTAATTTGTACTCACAAATTATACTTTTCAGTATACAAAGTGCTGAGGTACAAAACTTTATTTTGTCTGGATTCTTGTCCCAGTGACTGGTCCTTATTCTTACCAGAGGCTCTGGCTGTGTGCAACTGAGAGGATTGCACCATAAAAATCTATGTGGAGGACTGTGACATGCAAGTCACAGTGCTGTTAGTGGCTCTTGCAGGTCTTAAAATAGGAAGTGTGTTGTACTGCATATGCATCTAGCTTCCCCTCAGACATTTAAAGTTACAAAGTTATGATAAAGAAAATTAATTGTCATGCATTTTACCAATGATTAAATTACATCACTAAGTGATTTTATATATTATTGTTAAGTTCTTTATATAATAACAGGTTCACAAGTTCCTGAGGCATATGAATGGCCCTGTGGATGTTTGCAAGTAGCTGGAAGGGAGGAGAGTCCTTCAGGAGAAGGCCATCTAGATAACCCATAATCTTGATGTCCTAAGTGTTTAGCAGGGCAATGAGAGGCGCAAGTACCTTTGTGAATACACTAGGATCAAAGGAAAGGTCATAAGGCAGGCTAACAAACTAGAAGTGATTGTCTCCTACTGCAAACCACAGATAATGTGGATAAATGGAAATATACAGATAGGCATCATGGATGTCTATAGATGCCAAGTATTTCCCTTGCCTGAGAGAAACAATACCTGACCTTGTAGATTTCATGTGAAATTTTGGAATTTTAAGATATTCATTGAGGGAATGTAGGTCCAGAATAGGACAAATACCCCCGTTGTGTTTTTAGATTTGAATAGAATCTGTCATGAATAACTACTCCCTGGGACAAGAGAGAGTTCAGAGCATTCTGCAAATCTGACCATCCTTGGGCAGAATTTGGTTGGTTTTAAAAAAGAAAACAGTGAGGGAGTAGAGTTTAGAATCTATTGTATACCTCTATGAAACTGCCAATTGAGCCTACAGGTCAGAGACATCTTTGACCAAGAGATAGACAAACTGTGACAGACGTCCCCCCACTGCTTGGAATGTGGACACCTTCACTGGGAAAAAGTCTTAGGGGGAAGTCTTGGTGGACTTGGTGCTCCAAGTCTTGCACCAGAAGGAAGAGCTAAATCTTGGCTTAGAGGCCTTGGTAGAACGTTGTGGTGCTCTGTGTTTTGAGGAGGTAGAAGCCACTTAGGAGGGGAGTTTTGGAGCCTTCCGCTTCTTTCACATTTTTCATATATCAAGTTCCCCACCAAAGAGATTTCCTCCTTCAAGAGGCATACGTTTGAAGTGTCTTTTATAGGAAGCTTCCACTGTCCAGGCTATGGGCTACAAGATTCTGTGAATGGAAATCAGAGGTATTCCAGAGATCTGTGTCACAACTTGTTTTAGGGCAGGGGTAGGGAACCTGTGGCTCTCCAGCTGTTGTAGAACTACATTTCCCATCATGCTTCTGGAAGTCATTATATCCATCAGCCTTGCAATGCCTCATGGGAAATGTAGTTCTACAACAGCTGGAGAGCCGCAGGTTCCCTACCCCTGTTTTAGGGCATTAACACAAAAGAGCAAGGCAGAGGGCAATTGCTCAGTTAAAGTGTAGTCCTAGACTAAAGGATCAGATTTGGTTGGTTTTTCATTGCCTTAATCCAATTAGCTTCAGTTTGGCAGACAGAAATTGCAATATCTGATTGCAGAGCTCGGCTTGTGAGAAAGTGTACCTTTAAGAGGGTCTTAAACTTTCTGTCAGCAGAACCTTTGAATGAAGAACATCTTCAATTGGTACAGTAAGACGTTTCTTTAATACTAAAATGTCAGGATCATCTATATTGAAACAAACCAATTTTATATGAGCTCTTTTTCCACTCGATAGAGCTCACAAATGATTCTAGGAGGGGTGAAAATCTTTTCTGGTTCGGCCCAATCATCATAGATTGCCCATTCTATTTGTTCGTGAATGGGCAATGTCTTTTTAGATTTAGCAGGTATCCAAATATGCATAACAAGATGGAAGAAGATCAAGTGTGACAATGCCAAGGCTTTTTCACACAACAGAAGCAAGCTTATCAACATTGGCAAGCATAATGCGTGAAGCCACATCAGGTGTATAGGAGCCTAGGGGTGAGATATCATCTGCGGCCTTCTCTAACAATGCTTCCAGACTCTCTTCACTCCCTCTTGCCTCTTCCAGGGCAAGCATATTGGGATTTGACTCAGGAAGAGATGGTCGAGTTGGGGAAGGATCTTTGAGCCATGGACAGTGATGGCTGTATTAGAGCTGTTAGTTATCAAATAAATTGTGACATACAGTATCTCACAAAAGTGAGTACACCGCTCACATTTTTGTAAATATTTTATTATATCTTTTAATGTGACAACACTGAAGAAATGACACTTTGCTACAATGTAAAGTAGTGAGTGTACAGCTTGTATAACAGTGTAAATTTGCTGTCCCCTCAAAATAACTCAACACACAGCCATTAATGTCTAAACCGCTGGCAACAAAAGTGAGTACACCCCTAAGTGAAAATGTCCAAATTGGGCTCAATTAGCCATTTTCTCTCTCAGGTGTCATGTGACTCGTTAGTTTTACAAGGTCTCAGGTGTGAATGGAGAGCGGGTGTGTTAAATTTGGTGTTATTGCTTTCACTCTCTCATTGTCATGTACCTGGTGGTCGAGTCTGACTTGTGCAGGGGACAACCTCTCTTACGGCCCTGGTTCGAGAACCCCTGGTAGTGGGGACAGGGAGTCCAGGGGGGCACGAGGGCTGGACTTAGTCACTGGTGGTAGCTGAGAGTCCACTGGAACTCGTGCAGACAGAGGGATGGTGATGCAGGCCAGGTCGGTAACAAGCTGGCAGTACAGTACAGAAGGATCAGGCAGGCGGATGGTCGGGTGCAGGCAGGGTCGGCAACGTGCGGGCAGCAGAGGTACAGAGGAGCAGGCAAAGAATAGTCATAGACAGGCCGGGAGTCAGGGCAGGCAGAAAGCAAACATAGTCCAAGGAAAGCCGGGGTCACAGATATAGGAAGTCTCTTCAGAGTAACACTCTGGGTCGCAGGGTACAGGGACGCTGTAGAATGGACAGCACTTGCTGTCTAAATGGCCGCTATTGGCACCATTGCCGGCGCGCACACGCGCTTAGGAGCACGCGGACGCGAATGAGCGTGCGAACACGCTACGTGCGCTCACGCATAGGTGATCCAATGGCCCGGGATGATTCCTTACACTCATACTGGTCACTGGAAGTTCAAAATGGCAAAGAACTCTCTGAGGATCTGAAAAAAATAACTGTTGCTCTACATAAAGATGTCCTAGGCTATAAGAAGATTTCCACGACCCTGAAACTAAGCTGCAGTATGGTAGCAAAGACCATACAGTGGTTTAACAGGACAAGTTCCACTCAGCACAGGCCTCACTATGATGCTCAGCATCATATCCTGAGGTTTTCTTTGGGAAATAGACATTTGAGTGCTGCCAGCATTGCTGCAGAGGTTGAAGGGGTGGGGGGTTAGCCTGTCAGTGCTCAGACCATATACCGTACACTGCATTAAATTGGTCTGCATGGCTGTTGTACCAGAAGGAAGCCTCTTCCAAAGATGATGCATAAGAAAGCCCACAAACAGTTTGCTGAAGACAAGCAGACTAAGGATATGGATTACTGGAACCATGTCCTGTGGTCTGATGAGACCAAGATAAAAATATTTGGGTCAGATGGTGTCAAGCGTGTGTGGCGGCAATCAGGTGAGGAGTACAAAGACAAGTGTGTCTTGCCTACAGTCAAGCATGGTGGTGGGAGTGTCATGGTCTGGGGCTGCATGAGTGCTGCCAGCACTGGAGAGCTACAGTTCATTGAGGGAACCATAAATGCCAACATGTACTGTGACATACTGAAGCAGAGCATGATCCCCTCCCTTCAGAGACTGGGCCGCAGGGCAGTAATCCAACATGATGACGACCCCAAACATACCTCCAAGATGACCACTGCCTTGCTAAAGAAGCTGAGGGTAAAGGTGGTGGACTGGCCAAGCATGTCTCCAGACCTAAACCTTATTGAGCATCTGTGGGTATCCTCAAACGGAAGGTAGAGGAGCGCAAGGTCTCTAACATCCACCAGCTCCGTGATTTCATGGAGAAGTAGAAGGGGACTCCAGTCTCAACCTGTGAAGCTCTGGTGAACTCCATGCCCAAGAGGGTTAAGGCAGTGCAGGAAAATAATGGTAACCACACAAAATATTGACACTTTGGCCCCAATTTGGACATTTTCACTTAGGGATGTACTCACTTTTGTTGCCAGCGGTTTAGACATTAATGGCTGTGTGTTGAGTTATGTTGAGGGGAAAGCAAATTTACACTGTTATACAAGCTGTACACTCACTACTTTACATTGTAGCAAAGTGTAATTTCTTCAATGTTGTCACATGAAAAGATATAATAAAATATTTACAAAAATGTGAGGGATGTACTCACTATTGTGAGATACTGTAGTTGTGGAAAAGATTGCCTTAGTTAGGTAGGCCACTTGTTGAGATGGAATTCGATGTAGAGGCTTTTGTTAAAATAGGGCCCTGCTCTAGTGCAGGGGAAGCATCATCACTATAAGTTTTAGTGTCTTGCACACTTTCAGCTGAGCAAATGTTCACCTGAGCTTTTGCTCTGGCTCCCGTGTGCCTGATTTCTGCCATTTACACAGTAAAAGTGAATACATTCCAAACATATTGCTGTTTTCCTGATAGTTATAATTAGGACTGGGCTCAGGCGTGTTCAAATCGTACATCCCATGCACAGCTTCCTGGTTGATGAATGCAAATGTTCCTCCAATATTTTTTGATAACATACTGACTTCATCTTGCCATCAATTTTGACCAAATTTCCTGTACCTTTGTAGCTCACACATCCCAAAACATCAGCAATCCACCTCCGTGTTTCAGAGGCCTTGTTGACTCCTCTCCAAATGTAGCGTTTATGGTTGTGGCCAAAAAGCTCAATTTTGGTCTCATCACTCCAAATGACTTTGTGCCAGAAGGTTTGAGGCTTGTCTCTGTGCTGTTCGGCGTATTGTAAGCAAGATACTTTGTGGCATTTGTGTAGTAATGGCTTTCCTGATGACTCGACCGTGCATCCCATCTTTCTTCAATTGCCTCCTTATTGTGCATCTTGAAACAGCCACACCACATGTTTTCAGAGAGTCCTGTATTTCACCTGAAGTTATATGTGGGTTTTCCTTTGCATCCTGAACAATTTTCCTGGCAGTTGTGGCTGAAATTTTATTTGGTCTACCTGACTGTGGTTTGGTTTCAACAGAGCCCCTCATTTTCTACTTCTTGATTAGAGTTTGAACACTGCTGATTGGCATTCTCAATTCCTTAGATATCTTTTTATATCCTTTCCCTGTTTTATACAGTTCAACTACCTTTTCCCGCAGATCCTTTGACAATTCTTTTGCTTTCCCCATGACTCAGAAACCAGAAACATCAGTGCAGCACTGGATGAAAGATGCAAGGGTTTATCAGGAGTCCAGAAACTCATTGACCGTTTATACACACACACTAATTACAAGCAAACAGATCACAGGTGAGGATGGTTACCTTTAATAGCCATTCAAACGCCTTTGTGTCAACTTGTGTGCATGTTATCAAGCCAAAATCACCAGGGTATGTAAACTTTTGATCAGGGTCATTTGAGTAGCTTCTGTTGTCATTATGATCTAAAAAGAGTAAACACAGTTGATTAATAATAAATTCTCTTAAAAATGGCCAAGAAATCATAAATTCTTCCAGGATATGTAAACTTATGAGCACAACTGTATGTGCAGCTGCAGTCCGGGAAATGCCTCACTGCCTATGATTGGCGGTGTGCAGTGAGGGCTTCCTGGATTTCTCATGTGGGTTGGGACTACGATCCGAACACGCCTGAGCCCATCACTAGTTATAATGTGTAAACGTATACTATTCAGGATACACATAATATAGTGTAAAGCAAGAATTGGAAATACATTATGTCTTATAACCTGTCTTCCCTGTCCATGTCACTGGTTCCTATAGGGTCCAGGCTTAGCCCATAATGTTAGGTATATCTTTGAAGGGGCCTTCAAGGTCTGGGTTCCATAGGGATGGACCACAGCTCTGGACCTAAAAAGCACTCTGCGGCTAACTACACATATTGTACCAAATGCCGAAATGAGCATGCATGCAGGTTTCAGTGTCCAAAGCAATATTATAGGCAATTGTGGGTTCTAGGTACTGGTCCATGGTTTTACCAATCCAAATGCACTGCTTCTATTGTTGTATTAGAAGACAAAAAGGAGTTTGATTACATCGTTTATTGAAGAATCCAAGGTAAAATAATAAACTAGTTCAGCTAATAGTTATTTCTCCATATGGGAGAAGAGGTCTATCAACTTTAGAACAATAGCAAAAACTGAAGATCCATGGAGCGGGGTAGGGTTACAGGGAGGTGTCCAGGGGGTGTGTCCTTCAAAGCTTCGCCAATGTCAAATCACTGGAAGAGGCCTATAACCCAGGGTCTATAAATATCAAGCCTATATTTACCAAAGATTAAATGACTAAGTGCTTATAAGTTAATGTGAGGTTCTGTATATAAAAACTGTTGCTTACTAGAATGACTTTGCAGAAAGATGTTATAGAACAAGTTATTGTCTTCTTTATTCTTGGTATGCTTGGTTGTGGAACATGAAGCTAGCTTTTGTGTGTTACAATGAGGTATTAGGGAGTTTAGAGCAGCCTTTTTCAACCAGGGAGCCTTGAGGTTTCTTCAGGGGTGCCTTGGCAAAATACCTAAAAATTTATGAAAAATTGGATACAAGCCTGCAGGTGGATCAAGCCTGCCTTTTAGTTACACAAAATCATGGGTTTTCATTATGCACCATTATGACTTTCTAGACACTGGCATCCTAACAACCGCTGATGTTATCAGTTGATAAGGAGGATGTCTGTTGCCTCCACAGCATCCTTGGTTGACCCTACTCTGCCCCTCTCCCTTCGCACTGGGGTCACATTAGCTGAATGATGGAGAGAAATTGAGGGAGAAGAGAAACATAGGAATACTAGTCAGTACCAGTGTGCAAAAGTGCATTTTGCTTTGGAAGAATAAATTATCTCTAAGGTTGGGTGTCCTATATGTATTGATGTTGCTGCATTGTGTAAAACTATTAGAATATTTTTTTACATTTTAGAATGGGGTGTCTCAAAACTGTCCATAATTTTAAAAGGTGCCTTGCGATTGTCTATCTTTTTAATCACTTCACCACCAGGCCAATTCTGACATTTCTCTCCTACATGTAATAATAATCGTTTTTTTGCTAGAAAATTACTCAGAACCCCCAAACATTATATATATATTTTTTAGCAGAGATCTTAGGGAATAAAATGGCGGTCATTGCAACTTTTCACGTCATGCGGTATTTGCGCAGCAATTTTTTAAACGCGTTTTTTTTTTGAAAAAAAAAGTTTAATGAATTAAAAAAAAAAACAGAACAGTAAAGTTAGCCCAATTTTTTGCATATTGGGAAAGATGATGTTACGCAGAGTAAATAGATACCCAACATGTCACGCTTTAAAATTGCGCCTACTCAGGAAATGGCGCCAAACTTTGGTACTTAAAAATCTCCATAGGCGATGCTTTAAATTTTATTACTGGTTACAGTTTTAGAGCTACGGAGGAGATCTCTGGCTAGAATTATTGCTCTCACTCTAACGCACGCGACGATACCTCACATGTGTGATTTGAACAACGTTTACATATGCAGGCATGACTTACGTGTGCGTTCGCTTCTGTGCGCGAGGTCGCGGCGGACGGGGCGCTTTAAATTTTTTTTTTATTGTTATTTATTTTTACACTTTCTCTTTAAATTTTTTTTGATCACTTTTATTCCTATTACAAGGAATGTAAACATCCCCTGTAATAGAAATATTGTGTGACAGGTCCTCTTTATGAGGAGATATGGAGTCAGTAAGACCCCACATCTCTCCTCTAGGCTTGAAAGATCGAGATCAGGGAAAAAAACTGTGATCTCGGTCTTTTCAGCCGAGTTCACTGGCATTGTTTACATCACGTGATACATACGTCGCGCCCGGGCCTCCGAGGTGCATAGGGATGACTGGTGACCATCTGGTCATCAGTCATCTCTATGCTCAACTTCCGCCGGCGATGGATCTGTTCTCCGGGCTGCCGATGGCACGGGCAGACTGGGAGAAGCACCGGAGGGCGGCGGGAAGGGGGGGACGCCCCCTCCCATTGCCGATAAGAATGATCAAGTGGCTGAACTGCCACTATGATCGTTCTTATGGTGCAGAGAATCGCCGGCCGATAAAAATGATATCTGAATAATGCATGTAGGTGCCAGCATCATTCAGATATCCCCACTTGAAGGCAAGGACTTCTTTGGACTTCTGGTGGTCAGCAAGTGGTTAAGGTTGGGTTCACACCGCAGTACGGAGCAGCTCACAGCAGGGGTGCAGTGCGTCCCTGTTCCCCGTTTCAAGTGCGATTTCAGTCCGTATTTTTGGCTGAATTCGGACCTGAAACGGACCAGAAGACACACAGGGCTCCTCTGCAATTTGCCGCTCCGGAGATGTGTGAATAATCTCCATAGACAGCCAGTCACAATCTCCTGACATGTGAATTGGATGCAGAGAAACCTGCATCCAATTCACAATAGTATGAACCCAGCCTCAAGGGTACCTTAACTGAAACAAGGTTGAAAAACACTGGTCTAGAGGTCATTCAGGCTGGGTTCACACTATTGCGAATTGGATGCGGATTCCCCGTATCCAATTCGCAATAGCAGGAGATTGTGACCGGCTCTATGGAGCTGGGTCACACATCTCCGGTGCGAATTTGCACAGGAACCCTGTGCGTCTTTTGGTCTGTTTCAGGTCCGAATTCAGCCAAAAATTCAGGCTGAAATTGGACCTGAAATGGTGAATGGGGATGGACCGACCCCCTGCTGGGAGCCACATGCGGCGATAGTGTGAACCCAGCCTAAAGCTGATACGGTGTTCCAAGATAACAGAATGAAAAATGTTTGTTTAGGTGGCTTTTGCATTGTCAAAGGTCCAGGACTGAAGTTTAAAAGCCTTTGTTTTTTTTTTAATGGCATCCTAACAAATTAGTATTGTAGTGGGCAACATATCCCAATACACATGCTATGGTTATGTTAAAGTTGCATGTTTTCTTAAAGTCGAATGCTTTAATAATAATAAGAAAAATAGTTAAAACAATAATGCTTTGCTTTAATGCACTTGTGCACAATGTGAATGGCACTCTAATGCACTAGTACTATAGTGCTTTGGGTTTGTCAAGGGGCCTGACAACCCTTACAAAATGAATAGGCTGCATTAAGCCTCATACACGCGGTTCGACGGTCGTACGACTGAACAGACCAAATTGTATGTTGGCTGTTGTATCTAGCACACTGACATGCACTACACGATCGTATGACCAGCTGAATGTAGTGTCGTGTTATGAACGTATAAAGAGAAAGTTCAGGTGCATGTAATTTGTGTCTGGCCGTTCTGAGCATGCGTGTTTTGCACAATACAACTTGTTGGACCAACTTCTCTGTACACACGATACAACGGTCGTACGACTGCTTGTTGGTACTACCAAGTTTTCTAGTCTGCTCATACAACTTCTATTGCTGTTCTAATCGCGTGTACTAACGGTCCATTTAGCATACAACGGTTGTTCGTACGACCTGTTGTATAGGATCGTCGATCCGTGTGTACGAGGCATCAGGCTGGATTCATGCCTATACATTTTTAGTGCTTTTTGCATTTTGCAGATTTGCACTACAGAATGTGTTCCATAGGAAACCATGTTAAATGGACAGTATTGCATATCTGCAAAAATCACTAAAATGCATAGGTTTGAATCCAGCCTTAGTGCACAAAAATTCTTTGCTTAAACGCACTTGCAAATAGTGTAAATCTGATTACCATAATTGCATTGGATGTTTCTTTTATTAAGGCAGAAAAATGTGTAGAAGTCTCAAACAGCTAATCAGAGTTCATCCAGAGCAGTGAAAGATAATAACTATTTTTTCCTTATCACTTGGCTTACTGCCCTTTCAATGGTCATACTTTTCACTGTAAACTGGGGCCTTGTGTCAGTGCACTATAACAACCTTCGCTGGAGCAAAAAAGATCCATTTTTTGCAAATCGAAGTCTCAACCTAAAATAAACATATTGCATTTCTTTTGACAAACATAATTGCTGAACACCTGGATATAAAATTAATGTTTTTATCCCTGCCACAAGCATTATTTTGATGTGTTTAAAGGTAACTCTAAAACGAATTAAAGTATCTGTAGTTTGAAATCAATCAGCCAAAAAGTTAAAGTATTTCCTACTTTGTGCTGATGCAAACACTTTAAACAGCTGCAGGATTGGACTATATTGACCACCACCTACTGATCACCCTCATGAGACCAAGATGGATTAAAGCGTATCTGCAGGATAACCACTGCAGTGCAGGCTTTACATCACTCATAAATAAAATGGTTAGGTTTATATATAATTTGTGGTGGTACATCAGAATTCAATAATAAAGTGCATATAATCCCTGACAATGAACTTCTCTCATTTGCACTCTTTGGATCTGTCAAATATACCATCGGAGGCATTTTGTTATATCTGGTTGATAAGTGCAAAACATTTATCAATCTTGGGGAAATTTAAAAATATGCAGAGATGTACTGTCTATATTGTTTTTAAAATTTGCTTTGACATATGCGTTTGTAACAGGTGACCCGTTGGAAATAAACCCTTCCACCGTCTAACTACCCATGCTCCTATATATACAGGGTGGGCCATTTATATGGATACACCTTAATAAAATGGGAATGGTTGGTGATATTAACTTCCTGTTTGTGGCACATTAGTATATGTGAGGGGGGAAACTTCTCAAGATGGGTGGTGACCATGGCGGCCATTTTGAAGTCGGCCATTTTGAATCCAACTTTTGTTTTTTCAATAGGAAGAGGGTCATGTGACAAATCAAACTTATTGGGAATTTCACAAGAAAAACAATGGTGTGCTTGGCTTTAATGTAACTGTATTCTTTCATGAGTTATTTACAAGTTTCTGACCTCTTATAAAATTTGTTCAATGTGCTGCCCATTGTGTTGGATTGTCAATGCAACCCTCTTCTCCCACTCTTCACACACTGATAGCAACACCACAGGAGATATGCTAGCACAGGCTTCCAGGTTCCGTAGTTTCAGGTGCTGCACATCTCGTATATTCACAGCATAGATAATTGCCTTCAGATGACCCCAAAGATAAAAGTCTAAGGGGGTCAGATCGGGAGACCTTGGGGGCCATTCAACTAGCCCACGACGACCAATCCACTTTCCAGGAAGTATGGGAAGGGTTATTACCATGCTAGGCTGGAAGAAGCTAGTGTGAAAGTGAGCTGCCACCTATACCGACCAAACTAATCGTGGATAAACTTGTGTATGTGGGGGTGGCGCTAAACTAAAAGGTAGGTGTATCCATAATTGAAAGGTAAGTATATACTATTGGTTGATAAGAAATATGATAACTGCATATACAAGCATTCAGTATGCAATTATGACAACGTAAAAATAAATGAATAACAACGTGAAAAATATATCTAAAATTATATAAGTCCCAAGTGAAAGTTCAATGTGTAGAAGAAAAATATTGAAAGTTCAATGTGTAGAAAAATATTGGGTGATGTCCAGAGTGGATTTTCTCATGAAGCAGTGATAAACATATCAGGATATTCAATGAGGATGGAGACAATAAATAGCTCGGATGGAAACTCCAACCCCTTCCAGAGTGGAGGCTTACCAGAAAGAAGAAGTATAAATACCTCAATAATGGTCAGGTGTAGCGTCTACGATATCCAGCATCTGTCTGGTCGCGTCACACAACCCACGGGTACATCAACCTCGACCACCACTCCTCTACGTCCACGTCACACACTCCAGAACGCTGTAGTTGTATCTACCGTCCAGATATCGGGGGTCCGGGTCAAGTAGTCCCAGGGAGGGACAAAGGGGAACTTTGGGGGGGGCAGCAGAGGGGGTGTATATATATATCTTTTGTTTGTTGGGACTACTTGACCCGGACCCCCGATATTTGGACGGTAGATACAACTACAGCGTTCTGGAGTGTGTGACGTGGACGTGGAGGAGCGGTGGTCGAGGTTTATGTACCCGTGGGTTGTGTGACGCGACCAGACAGATGCTGGATATCGTAG
>BLSH010262760.1:88630-99197 GCA_018402905.1 Glandirana rugosa
ACCGGGAGTGTCTGGACATTGAAGAAGAAATTCTCCGAAGAGACAGGAGGTGAGCAATGGACACAATTACCGTGGACAAACTTGAACAATAGTCTAATTTTCTATGGACAGGTGTTGGAGTTTATCAGTCTGAGGTTCGAGGTGATACCGGTTCTGGCTTCTCGAATGGTCTTTGTTTTAACATCTGGACGTGGTCCGACCCTTCTGACTTAGACGTTATCCATTCGTCGAACCACACTTCTTTAGTTGACACCCTCGTTAATAATCTTTTACCTTCTGTATGTTCTGGTGACTATTAGAGGGAGCTAGACCCCGAGGTGCGTTCTAGAGTATTCCATTTTCTAATAATTGCTCCCACAGTTGATTTCTTCACACCAAGCTGCTTACCTATTGCAGATTCAGTCTTCCCAGCCTGGTGCAGGTCTACAATTTTGTTTCTGGTAAGCTCTTCGGTCTTGGCCATAGTGGAGCTTGGAGTCTGACTATTTGAGGTTGTGGACAGGTATCTTTTAATCTGATAACAAGTTCAAACAGGTGCCATTAACACAGGTAACGAGTGGAGGACAGAGAAGCCTCTTAAAGAAGAAGTTACAGGTCTGTGAGGGCCAGAAATCTTGCTTTTTTGTAGGTGACCAAATACTTATTTTCCACCATAATTTGCAAATAAATTCTTTAAAAATCAGACAATGTGATTTTCTGGATTTTTTTTTCTCATTTTGTCTCTCATAGTTGAAGTGTGCCTATGATGAAAATTACAGGCCTCTCTCATCTTTTTAAGTGGGAGAACTTGCACAATTGGTGGCTGACTAAATACTCTTTTGCCCCACTGTATATGCAAATTATTGCACATGGGGTCAACCGCAGTCCTAGGAGCCTCAATATTGTTTGCTTGTTACATTGTCATTCTTGCCTCTCTCAACTCATTACTAGGGCCTATTCACATTATACATTTCATTAGACTAGCAATTTGATCAGACTTTGTTTCATAAGTGGGTCATTTACCACGCCCTACATTTACCAGTGGTCTAGCTACTGTCTCTATTTACCAAGCCACGGACTTCCTACACTGATGTTTATTCCCAATTCAGGGTCAATCATTGATTGTATGGTGTTTGGTTGCTTGAGAGAGCGTATGGCATCCGAACGATTCTTTTAATTGGTGCTTTGTCAGTTATACTTGGTGGAGGGATTTTGGTGTCACATCATTGTCTGTGCAATACTTTTTGACATTCATATGTACTAATAAAATATTTATATACTTCTATTCTTTATACAATTTTTGATTTCTATATGGTTAGACCATGTCCCGGTGGCTCCTCATTATGGTTCTTTGGGCAGTCTTCTGAGCTGACCTTTTTGTGGTTTTGCATACATTTGATTAATGCCTACAGGTTCATGCCTTAAGGTGCACTAGGTTAAGGCAGCGTGTAACACCCCTTAAGGCAGGGATCCTCAAACTATGGCCCTCCAGCTGTTGCGGAACTACACGTCCCATGAGGCATTATAAAACTCTTACATTCACAGACATGACTAGGCATGATGGGAATTGTAGTTCCTGAACATCTGGAGGGCCGTAGTTTGAGGACCCCTGCCTTAAGGCATGATAAAATGTACTTTTTTTTTTCCAAGGCAGACCACCTTAACTCAAATATTTAAATAAGAGCATTGTGATGCCCTGGTGTCCTAGACTGTACATTTATTGACAGATTACTTGCTAACAGGAGCAAAGAGAAGAGAGAGATATCATTAGCCTTTTTCTGCTCCTTCACTGTTAAATCACAGGCTTGGTACAAGAAGATTACACAACTTTATTAGAGGAAAATAACAGCTCCCATGTATGTACAGTATTTCAATAGTGCATTTACTGTAGCGGTTTGCCTGCAACGAAAAGATATATGTGAGATGCATACCATGCCATTTAAAGTATATGGCACTGCAACACAACGTAAATATAGTAGGGGTCTCCAAACTTTTTAAACAAAGGGCGAGTTTCCTGTCCTTTAAACAGGCCAGTGGAAGTAGAATATGCCTCAGGTTCAGCGGGAGTGAAAAGATGACATTGCGCCTGTGGGGGGTGGGTGGAATAGTGCCCCGTCGTTGGAATCAGTAGAATAAATAGTGCCCCTTCATTGGTATTAGTGGGAGGAGTAGTGTCCCAACTTTGGTGTCAGTGGAAGAAATAATGCTTTATCGCTGGAGTCAGTGGCAGGAGTACTGCCCCATCGTTGGGGTCAGTGGCAGGGATAGTGCCCCATTGTTGGTATTAGTGAGCGGTATAGTGCTCCATCTTTGATGTCAGTGAGAGGAATGGTGTTTCAACATTTATATCAGTGGAAGGAATTATGGCCCATCATTGGTGCCACTGTTGTCATTATTGAGAGGAGTTATGTCTTACTGTTAAGCGTCAGTAGAAAGAATGGTGCTTCATTACTGGTGTCAGTAGGAGGAAATAATGCCTTAAATCAATGAGAGGAATATTGCCCCAAGAGCCGCATAAAGGCAAGCAAAGGGCTGCATTTACTGTAGCTGTTTGCCTGCAATGCAAATTAATGCACAGATATATGCGAAATACCCTCGAGCCACAATTTGGGGACCACTGCATTACAGCATACACCAAGGCACAGATGTGAACCATTTGTATATTGTGGTACACAATGTTAAATAATTGTGCAGGCACATTTTTCAAGCATTGGGGTGCACAACCAGATCATTTCAGGGGCTGCATTAAAGGTTTTCACTTGCAGGATTCAGAAATCTCTGGTATGTTGATGTGCCTTTCCGATCTATTGGAGGTTGGATTGTGTGATGTCTATGGATAGTTCACCACAGGCTTATGGGTTTTAAGCACATGTCTGATTTATCCTGCATTTCTAGTGGTCCCCGTACATGCTTAAAAAAAATGCGGTTTTGGCAGAGAGAAGATAATAAAATTTGTCCTGATTCTTTTAAAGCTAGCTGGCGTTGGATTACATGCTGCTCTTACATAACTAAAAGCCTACATAAGGCTAAGGATGCTCCAGTGTGTCTAAGCAGCCAATGACCTAGTGCTCTCATGTGGGAACTAGAAGAGTGAGGTGTATGCCCATATAACTTGCTCCTTATGGCACATGGTTCATTATAAGCCTTTTAACTATATTTCTAAAAGCTTCCCTGGGATGGTGGTTGCTGGAGCAAATAAATCAGCAGGCTGCTACTTCTTATATAGGCCAGATGTTACAACGAATCTTTAGAGCAGTGCAGAGCAAATGCTTCACTCTAAGGCTGGATTTCGCACCTATGCATTTTTAGTGCTTTTTGCATTTTGCAGATTTGCATTGCAAGACGTGTTCCATAGGAAACCATGTTAAATGGACTGTAGTGAAAATCTGCAAAAAGCACTAAAAATGCATAGGTGTGAATCCAGCCCAAGGCTCGATTCACACTAGTGCGTTTTTTGATGCATTTTGCTGAACTGCAGGGAATTTTTTTAACACGGGTTGATATAGAACATGTTCACATCAATGCATTTTTGTGCCTCTGCGTTTTTGGAAAGGGTCAGGGACTTTTTTCCCGCAAAAAGCAGCATTTTGCATGTAATAGACTTCAATAAGCATGTAAGAAAAACGCAAGTGCTGCGTTTTTACCGTGATTTTGCCACGATTTGCGCTTCACGTTTTAAATCTGCCTAGCAACAGAATGTTCTCAAAAAAATTATAAAAACAATTTAAAATTAAAAAAAAAACGCAAAATGCAAATTGCGGCGAAATCACGGTAAAATAAATTGCAGAAAGCAAACACTATGAAAAGCAAAATGGATTGATGTGAATCGAGCCTGATGTGGTGGTGGTGGGGGCTGAGATTTTTCCTTTTAGGCCTGGTTCACACCTCTGCGCTTTTTTGCAGAAACACACTACAGTTTATTTATTTAACATGGATTTCTATGGGACGCGTTCACATCTATGTTTTTTCAGCAGCTGCATTTTTGGAAAGGGTGAGGGATTTTTTTTTTTTTCAAAGGCAACACAGTGCATTTTTCGTTCAATAGAGACGCTGCAGAAAAGCATGTAGTGCGTTTTTGACGTGCTTTGCATTTTTTAATCTGCCCAACAACAAATTGGCCAAAAAAAAAGCATAAAATATGCAAAATGCACCAGAAACGTGTGTGCAAAAAATGCAAAATGCACTGCAGAAACGGATCAAAAGCAAACTGCATAGGTGTGAACCAGGCCTACCCTACCTTCATGGTTGCAGAACATTTGTCCGGTGTTAGAAACATATGCTTTGAACCCCCTGTTGATTCCTATATGAAGACCTAAGGTTCATACCAAAGCTGTCATTCAAAGTGCGACAGTGCTGAAAATTGGCCTGGGCAGGAAGGGTGTATAAGTGCCCAGTAAGCAGGTGGTTAAACATCCTCAATGATGGAGGAAAAAGTAAGTGAATCCTTGGAGATAAAATGATAAGTTCACCTTTAGGAGCATGATCCACCCATATTTAGGGTGTAACATGCTCCTATACACCCACCTCCCGCCCCCAATGCTCCCTGCTCTGTGACAGCGGGTGAGGGATCTTCTCCCTGCACCTGCTGGCACTTTTTGAAAACAGCACGGCTGTGCTGGGCTCCGTCTACACAGCCGTGTCATTCATTTACATTTCCTGTGAATGAATGAATTACAAGTACTGGTGGGCGTTGCTTTCACAAAAAATTGAATGTTTCTGACATGTTGTCCTCAGAGACCTCCTTTTTGTGAGGCATGGTTCACATCAGCTGCTGCTTCTTAACCACTTAACGCAAATCACCGTTTATAAACGGCGGCTGCTTTAAGTGGAGGTATCGGGATATAGCCTGCAGCTACAGGCTATACACTGGTACTGTTTTTTAGAGCGGATCCAGCAATAACGGCCAAGCGGCTCCTGAGCTCAGCCGTTATTCCGGGCTGCGGAAGGGGACATCCCCCCCCCCCCCCCCGCAGCTCTTCTCCGGCCTCCTGTCCCACCGGGAGACTGGAGCTCCGATTCGGCGCTTCTGCCGGCTAGGAGGAGACCTGAAGGAAGCCAGAATCGGCTTTGATCAGGTCTCCTTCGTCAAATTCCGGAAGTGACGTCACAAAGTCACCTCCAGTTTACTTGGCTGCTAATGGCGCCCGTTTTAAAAAAAATGACAGTATTCAGAATCGCCGTTTTGGCGATCTGAATATTGTGAAGTGCAAAGGAGGGATGTTTACATTCCTTGTGATAGCAATAAAAGTGATCAAAATTTTTTTTTTCAAAGGAAGAGTGCTAAAAAAAAATATAAATTTTAAAGTGCCACCGTCCCCGCGAGCTCGCGTAGCAAAGAATACGTAAGTCGCGCCCACATATGAAAACGGTGTTCAAACCAACAATGTGAGGTATCGCCAGAGTGTGAGCAAGAATTCTAGCAAAACACCTCCTCTGCACCTCTAACCTGGTAACCGTTAAAGAAATTTAAAGCGTTGCCTATGGAGATTTTTAAGTACTGGAGTTTGACGCCATTCCGCAAGTGTACGCAAGTTTGAACCGTAACATATATGGTATCTATTTACTCTGCCTAACATCCTCTTTCACAATATACAAAAAAATTGGGCTAACTGTACTGTTGTCTTATTTTTTAACTCAAAAAAGTGAATTTTTTCCAAAAAAATTGCGCTTGAAAGACAGCTGCGCAAATACCATGCGACAAAAAGTATTGCAAAGATCGCCATTTTATTCTCTAGGGTGTTTTCTTTTTTAAACCTGAATGATGTGCTAGTATGCATTGCATATGCATTATGTGAAACTTACCTTAAAACTAAGCCTTCCAGCGGTGTGCTGTCACTGCTGAAGGTGCACCCATCTTCAGCCGGTCTTCCTTCCGGGTTTGCAGACTCACTCTCGCACATGCGCGGGGGAAGCTGTCCTTTACAGAACAGAACTCTGAAGGAACGGCCCGGGTGGACATTCCTTCAGAACACGTGCCAGTGACGTCACGCACTGCATTTACAGTGGATATATCCTAAACCAGGGGTGACCAAACTACGGCCCTCCAGCTGTTGCAGAACTACAAGTCCCATGAGGCATTGTAAAACTATAACATTCACAGACATAACCAGGCATGATGAGAATTGTAGTTCCAGAACAACTGGAGGGCCATAGTTTGGACATCCCTGTCCTAAACAGTGCACATTTAGGAGATATTTACAGTACCTATAGATAAGCCTTATTATAGGCTTACCTATAGGTAAGAGTCAGAGAAGGGAGTTTACTCCCATTTTAAGAGCAGCAATGTTTGAGTGTCTTTTATCAATCAAGTGGCTGTAAACCACACCTCCAAACTAATTTCATTAATTGGATTCCAGTTGTGCAAACTACTGACTCCAATTAGCTTTAATTGAAGTAATTAGTCTGTGGGTTTACTTACTTTTTTCCATCTGCACTGTGAATGTTTAATGGGTGTGTCAAACTAGAAGTGGGTGTTATCAGTGTAAGCACATTGTGTTTGCCTATTGTTGTGACTAGGTTCACACATGTCCGATGCAAATTTCCCCTCGGTTTTTGGTGCAAATTTCCCCTTGGTTTTCACTGCAAATTTCCAAAGCAGCTAATTCAGTGGTTCAGCCATGACTTAGATGCAGTTCAGATGCAAATTTTTGGAACCGGCGTCATTAACATCAACTGGTTGTTATGGAGTGGCCAGGAAGCCACTCCCCTCCCACCCCCAACCTGACAGTGCTGCCTTCATCCAAAGTGGGGGCACTATACTACAGGAGGTGTGTTACTGGCCAGATCACAGGGTGAAAACGGGTAAAAAGCCTATAAAACCCCCAAAAAACGAATGCAGCCACTACATCTAATGACTGGTAAGCTGCAATATATTACATTTTTGGTTTTGGGTTTAATACCACTTTCAGCATTGTAAGGTGGCCTCAAAACTAAAACTATGGAGATGAAGCCAAAATGTTGACATTCATGAGCATAAATGATTGCTGCTGAAAAGTTTATTCTTCATTCTATATTATTATTATACAGGATTTATATAGCGCCAACAGTTTGTGCAGCGCTTTACATAAGGGCAGACCGTACATTTACAATACAATTCTATAGCATTTGCCTGATTATACTAGTTAGGTGCACAAGCCTAACTTCCATAGATTGTGCTTATTGGACTCTGTGGAGGCCACCCACCCAATCCTTCAAGTATCTAGCATTAAATACAGATTAGATAATGTCTCCAACCTAAGTAGCCTTTTCAAGAGCTTATGGCAAGCAGCCACTTTTTTCCTCCTCGCCAAAGCTGATAATAGCTGCTTCATAAATCCTTCTTAGCTCTATTGAACAGCTGTGTTGGGATCTCCCTGTTGTTGGTAATACGTTTGTTATGTGCCAATAAAGTGTAGCAAAAGTGTTTTATATTCAATGTGATTTCAGAGTATCATACAGCCAGCTACTCCCTATACATATATCGTACATCTATATCCATGAGGAACAAACATCCCCAGGACGACAGTAAGTTAAATTCAACATTATAATTTGTCTTCTGCCCACTGAATGATTTAATGCAGATATTTGCAGCTGCACTGAAAAGTCAGGGCCCTGTATTTGCTGCCGGGGCCACCTGATCATTAGTAAGTAGTCACAGGTTGCCCATAAATGGCTCATCTCCATAAAGAAGAATGTCACTCTTATCATAAAAATTACAGCAAAGCTACCTTTAGGAATGTTTAGAAATGACAAACAGATATTTACGGATTACAGGATTTGTATTCTTTACATACCTCATTTTTGCTCTTCATCCCCATTCTTCTTATAGTGACCATTTTTATTGTTTAGGGCAAATTAGTCTTTTTTTACTTTCTGGAACTCTGGGTCTGGCTCCTGGGACATGTGACGGGAACTTCCCAGGATGCATCAGTGAAACCAGGCTTACATCACATGCGCCTCTCTCAAAGGTCCACTTTAACATAAGTTTGATCTTTGCCATTTAGGATAATACAAGAGATATACTTTAATCCCCTCATCCACATCAGCGCATATTTACCTTTACTTGGCTCCGTCTTCACTCTGTTCAGCAACAGGAGCCATAGGAAAGACCCACTTCTGGGAATGCATGTGGCAGTGCTGGACCAATCAGTGTCATCACACAGGAAGTCTATCACCCTGTGCAAACTTGGCCATTTCTTTCATTTAGCCTGTGGTGCAAAAATATTATAAAGATATGCTGCAGTTTATGTTAAACCAAATCTGTACAAGCTAAATACAGTTTAGAAAACACTTTGTGAGTGGGGCTTAAAATATCACTCACCTTCTGCTGTCACCATCTGCTAAATCAGTGGTTCTCAACTCCGGTCCTCGGGACCCACCAACAGGCCAGATTTTAAGTATTACCTTGGGGAGATGCAGACTAGAATGCTGCAATCACTGAGCAGCAAACGATATCACCTGTGATGTATTTCAGTTATCCTGCAAACCTGGCCTGTTAGTGGGTCCCGAGGACCGGAGTTGAGAACCACTGTGCTAAATATAATGACAGTCCCTGGGTCAGAGCAAGCCATGTGGACATGGACAGAAATCACCTCAAGCATGGTTATTTGGCCCATCTTTGGTCAGTCATGATGGTATAACCAGCAAACATCCCACCACCATTGTGGTCAGAAAATCCAATGTATATCTCAGCAGGACTGAACTTCCTGAACATCACAACGTGGACATTCTACTCTTTCTCTGCTTCCTAGCAACCCTGAATCTGATGGGTTATTATAATGTTTTAGTACCAGCATTATTACTCACAGGATGCATGTAAGAGAGAGAGATGGAGAAAGGAAGCAAGGAGGATGTTCCAACATCAGCAATACCTGTGTTCCAGGAGCAACAGCCAAAAAGTTGGGGGTTAGACTACCCAGCATGTTCTCCGTACACATCATCTTCAGTTTTGACTGGAGTGTATCTTTAATCATACCTATCTGTATTCATTTGTAGACAGCTGTGCAGATCAACAACAGGGTCTATTAATGAGATCTATATACTTAACAGAAATGGTCTTAGAACATAAGTAGCTCACGTCAGACAATGCTATAATCCTTTGAGAACTATTTCAGCATTACAGTATCATGAATTGGGATAAACTTCTCAGCTGCTAATGTAACTCTAATTCTTGGTTGCCATTACAGCACAAATTACCATCCAGAACATAATACTCCCAACTGAACTAATTTGCTGTAGTCTCTGGTTATTGAGCCATTCCACTTTTTGGACCCAAGAGCTGAATTTTAAATAGTTATGTAGAATTCATGGTTTGGTTCAAGAAAAGCAGCTTGTGTAGCTTGTAAATAGTTTCTTTGCTACAAATGGGATTTCCTAGAGTGCATTGTGCTTTAGATGTTTTTCCATAGTTTTCATGTTTTGGAAAGAAAAATTGATTAACAATATAAATGAAATGCAGACTCTCAAAAAAAAATGATCAGGACTGATATGTGTAATATAAATGTAGACAATGGATAAGGAATGTAGGTGTATGGTACAGACAAGCATAACAATTTAGCATTTTTTGCATAGCCTAGCAGCCAAACAGTTTGGATTTTAAGCCTTGCATTAGTGCAGCTGGCAGTCATGGCACATCCCAACACCATTTTCACCTTTGTTGTCCACTTTGAGGGCCAAATCTTAAACAGACAGGATGGGCAGGATAAGAATATGGCAGTGATCTATGTAATTTCTTCATACTTTGTATTGCGAAGCATATTGTAGATATCACCAAATTACTCCTATTGAAAAATATTACATTGCTTTTATTTTTCTCGCTACGGTTTTCTTTATTAAAAAGTGTTGTTTTCTCCTTTTTTGAAATTCACACCATTAGCATATTACCATCTTGGAACAGACAGAGATGGTTTCAAGCATTTTGACTAACCACCAATCATGGATTTCAAACCAGGAAGCCTGCTATGATGGCAAATATTGTTGTATTGAGGGAGGATATGCATCAATAGCATAAAAAAAACATTTTCCATATATTATACCACTCATTTATAAAATGAAAATAAATTGAGAGTGGAAACCTTCTTACAAGTAGGGGATTCACAGTGGCTGGGGTCTCCTGTACTCCAGTGGTTTCCATTCTTCTGTGCTGCTTCCAAAATCTTTTTTTCACCTTGACTTACTGATTGCTTTGTTTGTGCTCATTTATCTTGTCTTCGCGTTTGCCATAAAAACTTTGCCAGCAATTCTCTATCACACTCAGCAATCAGTTTCTTAGCAACATCCTTCACACTTTGAACAAAAGTCGAAGACAATGTTTCTCCCTCTCGGGAGTATTAGGAATTCATGTTTATAAAGCAGGATAAAATGTGCATTTTTTCACATGGCGTCCCTGAAAGCACTTGTTTTGAAAAACTTGAAACACACATGATCTCTCAATTACTGTCATTTACTTTACAAGACACACTCTCCCATAACCAAATAGGAAATAGAACCCAGTGTCTGTGACATACTTGTCATAAAGACAAAGTGAGGCAAAGGTGCTGCACTGTTAAGTAAAAAAAAAAAAAAAAAAAAAAAAATATATATATATATATATATATATATATATATATAT
>BLSH010262760.1:99207-121930 GCA_018402905.1 Glandirana rugosa
GAACGACGGGGATGTTTTTTTTTTTTTGCCGGTGGTGACCAGACGTCTCAATGGACTAGTTGTCCGTGTATAGACATGACCGAGACACATGTAACGTGGACTAATTTAACAGTATCACCCATAAGTTTAAGAACGGGGTACATAACTGATTTGGGAGGTTTGGTTAAACTGGAAAAATACGTCATAAAATAATGTTTGTGATTCCCCAACGTTAATTTGTAATTAGGTTAATTAGTGTTTGTAATAAAATACTGCATAAAAAGGTCAAATTGGTTTGGAGGGTTTAGTCAATACATGGGGCAAGAATTTGAATACCCACTATGACAATTTAATCAGGTGCAATGTACACAGAGCCAGTACAGATATGTGCCTGTTGATCAGGTAACTCTGCAGACCAGTGGTGGCCGTTTTTTTTTTTTTGTAGGGGCAGCAAGCCCCCCCCCCCCGGATCAGCTGGCAGCACCCTTCACCGCCCGCTTAGGTCAGCCGGCAGGCAGCAGCTCCGGTGTCCTCTTCTCCATCATGAAGCTCCTCCTAGGCATGCTCCTCCCTCCTCCTAGGTGTCCAATAGGATCACCTGTCCTTTCAGCCAATCGGGTGATGGGTCTCAAGACCCGCTTCCTGATTGGCCGGGAGGAGGATCAATGTGGAAATAACGAAAATTCATTCATTATTGTCACATAACTGGGGGGGGGGGGCTCAGAGCGTAGTGCTCTGCGCCCCAAGCCCACCCTTTTTTTAAGCTTATTAGAGCCTCTGGCTCTAATCACGTGCTTCAACCCACCCCTTTTTGGAATCCATGGTCCATGGTCCAGTGCCCTGCATGTAGATCAAGGGGCCAGATGCATGGATGGGGGGGCAGAGCCCTGCACCCCTAATGGACGGGCTGCCACTTGTGCAGACAAGCTAAAACTTAAGTACAGATTCAGAATTCCTATAAAGAAAGCAGGAACAGAAATACAATCAGTGTATTGGAGCAATGATATTCCACATTTCCAACAGGAAAGGCTTTCATAAAGACAAAGGGACTGATTTACTGAAACTGAAGAGTGCAGAATTTGGTGTAGCTCAGCAAAGAAACCAATCAGCTTCCAGTTTTTATTGTCAATGCTTAATTGAACAAGATGAAGTTAGAAGCTGATTGACTACCATGCAGAGCTGCACTTGCCAGTTTTAGAAAATCAACCCCAAAGAGTTGCTAGGCCCTCAGGAGTCCCTTGCTGTGAAGAGCAAATTACAGAACATTTCAGGTCCACCTACACCACAAACTCTCGCTTGCTTTGTTTGTCTTGGGCTGCGTCAAGTGTTGCTGGCTTCCTCTGTGAGGTTAAATTCACATTTGCTAAAAAATACTAATGTTGCTAGTAATGCAAACCAACACACTTATAGCGTTAATGCACATGTACCGCAGACACCCTCCAAGTGAGTTTTGTTTTCTACCACACTGCTATTCCACCTTCCACCTCACTGATATTTGAATAACACTCCTCAAATGTGCCATAAACACACTGTAAATGGTACAGGCAAATGTATGGCATGTTACCATAGACCAGTGGTTCTCAACTCCTGTCCTCTGGACCCACTAACAGGCCAGGTTTGCAAGATAACTGAAATGCATCACAGGTGATATAATTTGCTGCTCAATGATTGCAGTATTCTAGTCTGCATCTCCCCAAGGTAATACTTAAAATCTGGCCTGTTGGTGGGTCCTGAGGACCGGAGTTGAGAACCACTGCCATAGACTGAATGGAAGGAGTTGACAAGCTTCAACTTCTCCCAGACTCACCATGTTGCTTTGCTACACAGAGATGTGAAGCGACACAAACACAAAATGTTTTTCAAATGTGAACAGCTCCGATATCCATTGTAGGCTGCTTTACTAGATGTTGAAGGAGCGGTAAAAACACAGTTCAAGCTCCTGTTTCTAATGCCAGTGTGAACAGAGCCTTAATGTGTCAAATTCTTTCATTGCAAGCAATTCTATTCTTATGTACGTGAAAATTCAGCATTGCACAGTGATGATCAAATTTAAATAGACTGTGTTGACTTACAAATGGTGTCAGGCTAGATAATTTAGTGAGGTCCAGGGAGATACAAGTACTCCTCAAACACTTCCCAACGAGGGGTAGCACGGAGGGCGCAGACAGATATGCAGATATTGGACAAAATCCCACCTATAGGCAAGTACACAGATAACCCCAAGGCGCTCAAAAAAAATTTATAATAAAATGTCTGTTTTACCATTTATATGTGGTGGATTATTCCGAGAGGGGGTAACAGAACCTCAAAAGTCCCATTCTCTTTGTTTTTTTGTTTCAAGTACAAATACCCCACAAATGTCCCCTTTTTGAAAAGTAGACAGCCCAAGGTATTTAGTAAGAGGCATGGCGAGTTTTTTGAAGTTGTCATTTTTTTCCCACAATTCTTGGGAAAATGAAATTATTATTATTTTATTTTTTTACACAAAATTGTCATAACAACAAGTTATTTCTCACACACAGCATAGGCACACTTCCAATTACACCCCAAAATACATTCTGCTACTCCTCCCGAGTGTGGCGATACCACGTGTGCGACTTTCACAGCCTGGCCACATAGAAAGGTCCAACATGCAGGGAGCACTGTCAGGCGTTCTAGGAGCATAAATTACACATCTAATTTCCTAACGACCTATTACATTTTTGAAGGCCCTGGAGCACCAGGACAATGGAATTACTCACAAAATGATCCCATTTTGGAAAGCAAACACCCCAACGTATATTCTATGAGGCATTATGAGTCTTTTGAATGGTTCATTTTTTCCACAAATCTTCAAAAAACGTAGAAAGAAAATGAAAACTTTTTTTTTTCACACAAAGTTGTCAATTTGTACAATTTTTCTAACACATAGCATGTACATAGCAAAAATTACCCCCCCCCAAAAAAAAATACATTCTGCTACTCCTGAGTATGGCAATACCACATGTGTGAGACTTACACAGCCTGGCTACATACAGAGGCCCAACATTGAAGAAGTACCTTCAGGCTTTCTAGGAGCATAAATTACACATCTAATTTCATTCCCGTCTATCACACTTTTGAAGGTCCTGGAGCACCAGGACAGTGGAATTACCCACAAAATGATCCAATTTTAGAAAGCAAACACCCCAACGTATATTCGTATATAAGTATGAGGCATGGGCTGCAGATAGGTAATCGGGTACTCTGATGGGCTGGTGACAGGTAATCGGTTACACAGATGGGCTGGTGACAGGTACTCAGATGGGCTGGTGATGACAGGTACTCTACTACTGGGGGGGGGGGGCAATCAGTGTGATTGGTGTGCACTGTAAGCGGTGACAAGCTGTTACCGCAATCTCCTCCTCACACACGATTGGTGTGTGAGGAGGAGAACCCCATAACAGCTCGTTACCATGGTTTGTTCACATTCTGTCACGCCTGTGATTGGACACAATTTCATTGGCTCTTTACTGCAATCGGGGATGGGCTGTGTCAGGGTGACAAGCCTCCTCCCTGATCGCCGCTCTAGGGCACGCACGACCGCCATGCACGAGGACACAGCCAGTCATGTGGTAAAGAGGCATTTTATATTGACTCTTTACACTGATTGGGGATGGGCTGTGTCCCGAGGGACACGCCTCATCCCCAATCACATCCACCCGGAATGGAAGTGTGTTCCTGCCAGCGTCATTTTACTACGGCCCGGTATGGAAGTGGTTAAAGACTAAGTTTACCTTTGTTCATCTTTTCTTTTTCTAAATTCCAGCTCCCCTATGCACCAATATAGCATTAACCACTTCAGCCCCGGAAGGATTTCCAGCTTTAGGACCGGAGCCCTTTTTGCGATTCGGCGCTGCGTCGCTTTAACTGACAATTGCGCGGTCGTGCGACGTTGTACCCAAACGAAATTTGCGTCCTTTTTTTCCCACAAATAGAGCTTTCTTTTGGCGGTATTTGATCACCACTGCGTCATTTCTGATCGCCGCTATAAACAAAAGAAGAGCGACAATTTTGCAAAAAAACCCAAATTTCTTACTTTTTCCTAAAATACAAATCCAAAAAAAAAATATAAAAAAACATTTTTTTTCACCGTTTTTGGCCGATTTATATTCTTCCTCATATTTGCGATAAAAAAATCGCAATCGGCGTTTATTGATTGGTTTGCGCAAAAGTGGTTGCGTTTACGGATGATGAGAATTAATTTTTGGGGTTTTTATTTTTTTTGTATTTTTTACTAATAATGGCGGCAATCTGCGATTTTTTGCGGTACTGCGATATTTCAGCGGACATGTCGGACCATTTTGACACTTTTTTGGGACCATTGGCATTTATACAGCGATCAGTGCTATAAAAATGCACTGATTACTGTGTAAATGTCATTGGCATGGAAGGGGTTAACCTGCAGGGCGCGCGTGCCGCCGGAGGCGGCACGCGCGCGCCCACTAAACTCGTTCCCGCAGCCGCCGTCGTATGACGGCGTTTTGCGGGAACGAGCCACTTTGCCGCCGTCAGATGCCGATCGTCGGTCGGCAAGTGGTTAATGTACTTCTTTTGCAAAAATATCAAAGCTTTCCATTAATTCTACAGACACTTACCTCACTGTCTTCATTGATGTTTCAAAACACGTATGCATTATTTCTGCCTCACTTCTTGGGCAGACTATAGATCATGGCACAGGATGGTGTTGACCAGCTGACCTCATTAGCACACATCCTGCATCATCCACCCTCCTACCTACCCACCCATTTCCAGGTGCATGTTTTTTAAATGAAATGCAATCAATCAGTGATCACCCTTCTCACTAAATACACAGGCATCAATTTTTTTTCCTACTTTAAGTGTCCTTTCATGCGAGCGGAGCCCGTTTTGACGGGCTCCGCTGCTCAGTGGGGATCCATCCGTTTATCCCCGCTGAGCCAGCGGATGACAGGACTCCGTGCAGAGATTGTCCTGTCACAGCTCCATTTACCTCTATGGAGGATCGGATGAACAAGGACCGTCTGTCCGTGTCACCCGATCTGATCCGCCAGACGGATGGAAAATAGGGTTTCCATCTGTCTGTTTTTGGCAGATCGGATGTCAGTGGACATGTCACCACTGACATCCGTCACTCCATAGAGAGCAATGGAGCGTCCGTTCGGGTCCGCCTGAAAAACTGACAGGCGGACCCGAACGATCCGCCCATGTGAAAGGGGCCTTACTTTAATCTTGCATAGATCGTTCATTTGGCATTTTGAAGTGTACAGGAAATGAAAGATGAGATAACAGCCCATGTGGAGCAGAGTAGTATTGATAAACAGTAGGAGTGTGCCCTGGGTTCTGTAGAGCTCAACATACACTATATAATCTGATTGTGAAATCTCCTTTAGATCTACCATCAACTCTGTAGTGCCAGGACCTGCCTGATTGGATACAGAGTGATTGGCTAGATAGGTGTTTTTAACGGTTTCCTCCTATTATATAACTTTGGTAAATCTAAAGGAGATTGTACAATCAGATTGTATAGTGTATGGCCACCTTTATACACCTAAATTTACTAGTTGCGCTTTCAGTGCCATTGTTAATGGCACACCAAACACAGAAGCAAACACACATTTTGCCATGTTAAAAAAACGAGGGGCAAATGCTATAAAACGCACAGTAAAAAACATGCAACCCACAACACGCCAAAATGTCCCATGAGCCACATGTAGCACAGCCCACTGAAATCAACAGGCTGCCCTATGCATGTCACAGGAAAAATGAGCCACAAAATGTGCGCTCCCACTATATTAGATGTGAATGGGGCCTGAAAGTGAAATTAGTGGCTATCATACCAGGTGGTCTGGGAGAGGGATCTGGGAATCAGTTCTGAGGTGGAGGACTGGCGCAAATGGAGTACACTAATCCACAAAGGCATCCTCAATGTAGCCCTGATAGAGGCGGGGTACAAAGTATACGCCAGGTGGTGCCTGGTACCAGAGCACCTCTCCAAAATGTATCCAGGACCTTCGGCCTCCTGCTTCAGGGGATGTGGACAGGTGGGCTCTCCATTGCATGTATGGTGGATGTGCCCCCCCCCGTGGTTTGCTGCTTCTGGATGAGGGTACATTCATTTATATTTTCAATCACAATGGTCAACATTGTTAAAGACGCTAGTATCGCCCTTCTAAACAAACTAGTGGAAAATATCCCCAGGCATATTCGGATGTTGATATACTTTATCTTTTGGCGGCCAAAATTGCCATTGCGTCGGCTTTGGAAAGTCCCATTATAGACATTGAAGAAACACAATCTAACATGGATAATGCTGAACGAAAACATAGTGAGTATTCTGCGCGACAAACTACCTCTTTTCAAGAAAATATGGTCCCCTTGGCTTACAGACCCCTGATTAGTACAAATGTTCACGCGACTAACCAACGGAGGATTCCCAGATGGATCCACTCTTCTTTCTTTTCATCCATATCTTCATGTTTATCTACGGTATCTTGTCTCTTTGTTCCCCTTGTTTCCCTTTTTCTTTGGTTAACCCAGATACCTCTGGATATATCGTTGGGGACAGCCTCCTCCCATGAGAGACAGTTAGGCTTCATGCACACAGGACTTTAAAAAAAACGTCCAAAAAACGTCAGTAGCTTATCAGGGATGTTTTCAGCTTTTACCAGCGTTATATTACCACCGTTTTTTTGCGTTTTTAAAGGGCCAGCATTTTTTTTTCCAATTGATCTAAAACGTCCAAAAACGTTGGAGATCGACGTTTTTGAGCGTTTGAACGTTTTTACAGCTGAAAAACGTCCAAAAGAACCCTCTGGTCTTGGGTTTTTTTACAGCTCAAAAACATCACTGATAAAAACAGCTAATAACAGCCTGTGTGTGCATGAACACATAGGATAACATGATTTAGGGTTTATTGGCTGTAGAAAAAAACTTCTGCAGCTGCAAACAGTTGCTGAAAAACAGTCAAAAAACATCCTGTGTGCATGAGGCCTTATAATTAACGATCTCTGAGAGTATTTTACATATTACGTAATTATGCTACCTAGACAAATGAGTGGAAGTTTGTTATTTTAGCAATATAGCACATTAGAGACTGTTATATTACAAACACATAACACGCTGAGATGTTGGCAGAAGGATTGTATGGTAAAACACAAGTAGCTTGGATGTTCTGCCAGTATCCCAGTACTGGTTACTGTCCTGCCTCATATCTTCATCAGGTTATAGTAACCCCCCCAGTTATATACCTGCCTATGTCTTTACCCGACATATATGGAGTAAGAGAGGACTGTTCGCAGCTCTACTATTTGTTCTTTGTCTTCTGAAAATGCTTAACCACTTCAACCCTGGAAAGTTTTCACACTTTAGGACCAGAGCACTTTTTGCGATTCGGCACTGCGTCGCTTTAACTGACAATTGCGCGGTCGTGCGACGTTGTACCCAAACTAAATTTGCGTCCTTTTTTCCCCACAAATAGAGCTTTCTTTTGGTGGTATTTGATCCCCTCTGCGTCATTTCTGATCGCCGCTATAAACAAAAGAAGAGCGACAATTTTGCAAAAAAAAAAAAAAAAAAACAAATTTCTTACTTTTTGCTAAAATACAAATCCAAAAAAAATATAAAAAAACATTTTTTTTCAACGGTTTTGGCAGATTTATATTCTTCCTCATATCTGTGATAAAAAAAAATCGCAATCGGCGTTTATTGATTGGTTTGCGCGAAAGTTGCCACGTTTACGGATGATGAGAATTCATTTCTGGGGTTTTTATTTATTTATTTTTTTTTACTAGTAATGGCGGCGATCTGAGATTTTTATCGGTACTGCGATATTGCGGCGGACATGTCGGACCATTTTGACACTTTTTTGGGACCATTAGTATTTATACAGTGAGCAGTGCTATAAAAATGCACTGATTACTGTGTAAATGCTATTGGCAGTGAAGGGGTTAACCTGCAGGGGGCGCTCTAAGGGTTAACTGTGTTCCCTGGGCGTGTTCTAACTGTGTGTGGGCTGCCCTGGCAGGGGAAGGATAGTGATCACGGCTTCCATATAGAGGAAAGCTGTGATCACAGTCCTTCCCCCCTCACAGAACAGAGATCTGTGTTTACATGCACGGATCTCCGTTTTTTCACTCCGGGGGGGGGGGGCATCGCGGGTAGCCGGCGGAGATAAAGTCCGCCGCGCCCGCTCCCTGGCCCCCCCCGGACACAGTGAGCGCGCCTCCGACCGTGCGTGCTCACAGTACGCGCTCTGGCAGCCGCCGTCATATGACAGCGATTTGCCTGGCGGAACCATCTTGTCGCCATCAACCTGCGGTTGGCGGTTGGCAAGTGGTTAATAGAAACCATTGAAACAGAAAGTGAAATTGGTGCGTTTACACAAAGACAACGAGGCTCCATTCACATCTGTGCGTTTACTTGCATTCCAGAAATACGCTGCACCAAAAATCACATTAAAAATGCACCTCTGCTCTAAAAAAAGTTCTGTAGCTTCTTTGGGGCGATTGTTGCGTGTAGGGCAGCTCATTCAGGTGGGTGGGCTGCTCTATGCGTGATTAGTGAAAATTCTCAAAAACGCACCAATATGCAGAGTTTTCGCTATGCAGAGATGTGAAAGGGGCTTGACAGCTGTCAGTGTTTCTGTCCACTCCCTCCTATGTACTTGTATAAAGATGGCCATACACTATGCAATCTAATTGTACAATATCTGTACAATTTTGTATAGCTTTACCAGAACTATGGATTAGGAGTGCCCACCTATTTTTCACTCTGTATCCAATCACAGGCCCTTGCACTAGAGTTGATGGTAGATCTAAAGGAGATTGTGCAATCAGATTGTATAGTGTATTTTGAGCTTTACAGAACCCAGGGCACACTCCTCCTATGTTTAATACTACAGCTCTGTTCTCATCTCTCATTTCCTGCACACTGCAAAATGCCAACTGAATGATCTATGCACGATTAAAGTTAAGGTAGGAAAAAAAAAAATTGATGCCTTTATATTTAGTGAGAAGTGTGATCACTGATTAATTGCATTTCATTCAAAATTATGCACCTGGAAATGGGTGGGTAGATAGGAGGGTGGATGATGCGGGGTGTGTGCTAATGAGGTCAGCTGTTCAACTCCTTCCTGTGTCATGACCTAAAGTCTGACCAGGAAGTAAGGCAGAAATAATGCATACGTGTTCTGAAACATCCATGAAGAGTTTGGTACGCGTCTGTAGAATTGATGGAAAGCTTTGATTTTTTTGCAAAATAAGCACAATAATGCTATATTGGTACACAGGGGAGCTGAAATTTAGAAGAAAAAAAAAGTGAACTTAGCCTTTTAAAGCATCCTTTAGCTCCATTTTAGGGAGGTTACCACAGATTATAATAGGAGCACAGACTGTCAGTACTATTTAAAAAAAAATTGTTAAACAGCTGCTGACGCCTTCTAAAACCGACAGCCCAGACTTCCACTGTCATTGTCACAGTCTTTATCATCCCCAAACTAGAATTGAAGGTTGCTTTACAGCCTTCAACAAAGCTAGTGGGAAAGCTTTAAAGAGGTTGTAAACCTCCATCTAACAATTATACCTATAGGTAAGCCTACAATAGGGCTTACCTACAGGTACTGTAAATATCTCCTAAACGTGCACTGTTTAGGAGATATTTACTGTATACTGCCGCCTATGATGTCATCGGTGCATGCGCTCTGAAGGAATGGGCATGACCTCTGTGCCGTGACCGACGGCTCCTGCGCGCATGCTCGGGAGTGACGTCACGTGGTTGCGGCCAGTGACACAGCTGGAGTCTGTGGCCCCGAAAAGAAGACGGGTGTAGATGGATGCAGCGGGGATGGCGCAGGCTTCGTTTGCAGGTGTCACATAATGTGCTAGTATGCAATGCATACTAGCACATTATGCCTTGGCAGGGAAGGGGAAATGAAGAAAAACCCTGATGGGTTTACTTCCTCTTTAAGTGTAAGTAAACCAAACAAACTCTCCTTTGCTTCACTTTGGTCTTTTAAATATACCATTGAAAGTTTTTTGTTGTATCTGCTCGATAATTGGGGGGAAAGAAACTTTAAACTAAAGTGATTGTAAAGTCTTGTTTTTTTTTCTATTAAAATAACAAACATGTTATACTTATCTGCTCTGTGCAGTGGTTTTGCACAGAGCAGCCCGCATTCTCTTCGGATCCCTCTTCGCCGCTCCTGGCCCCTCCTTCCTGTTGAATGCCCCCACAGCAAGCAGCTTGCTATGGGGGCACCCAAGCCAAGCTGCAGTTCCGTGTGTCCATTCAGACACAGAGACTCACCTAGGGCCCGTCCCCTCTCGCTCATTGGCTGACGAGTTTAATTGACAGCAGCGGGAGCCAATGGCGCCGCTGCTGTGTCTCAGCCAATGAGGAGGGAGAGTCCTGGACGACCAAGGCATTTGTGGACATCCCTGGATAGAGAGGGGGCTCAGGTAGGTATTAGAGGAGCCGAGGGGGGGCTGCTGCACAGAGAAGGTTTTTTTATCTTAATGTACAGAATGCATTAAGATAAAAAAAAACTTCTACCTTTACAACCCCTTTAACTGTAAATGCAATCTCTTGGAGTACAGTACAAGACAAAGGATGGATATTCATAGACCCTGAGTCATAGCCTACTACCTTCAGGTAATGAAACATTGGCAAAGCTTTTGAACATGCCTCCCCCCCCCCTTGGGCATACCCTTATAACCCTAATTCACCCTGTGAGATCTTGATTCTCATCGAGCAATGCAGAGTAACACAGGAACGGAAGAGAGGGTGTCCTGTACTGTTCTGCAAGATATGGAATTTGAAGGCAAGTCAAAATTCCTTTTATCTTAATCATATAGGACACCAGCTGGCTATTCATAGACCCTGGAACATCTCCATGCCATGAATCAGAAGGGTGGAAAAAAACAAGGCACACAGAACCATACCAACTGGCCCAACAAAACAGAAAAGTGTCAAGGACCCAGCTCAGAGTGCTACAGAAAGAACCTCGCAGCCGAAAGATGCATCTGAAGAGGCCTGGACATTCACCTGGTAGAACATGAGAACGTGTGAACTGAAGAGCAGCCTTACAAAGCTGACCAACAGGTGCTTTGTCAAAACTCCCAGTAATCCCCCACCAATCTTTTGGAGTGAGCACATAAGGGCATTGGAGATAGCAAATTTTTGAGGGCCCCCATTCACATCTGGCTATTTGGGAATCACGCAATTCCATATCGCGCTGCAATCCTGGCAAAACGCACTACGCATGTTTGGATGCCATTCATTTTTAATGTCACCTCAAACGCAGTGCAGTTTCGTTTGTCGCTCAGCAATTGCAGTAAAACACATCACACGTAGCTTGCTGCCCAAAAGAAGCTCCTGCTCCTTTTTGGGCGACAAGCATCAATGCAGTAGGTGCCATTAAAAATGAATGGCACCCAAACACGTGGTGCGTTTTGCCATGATTGCAGTGCAATTTCGAATTGCGGGCAGAATCGCGACTTGTGGCGCTCGCGATCCCAAATTGTCAGATGTGAACAGGGCCTTAGGCTTGATTCACATGAGGTGACATGTGCTTTGACTTTAAGAGCCCAAGTCGCATGAGAAGTAGCGCCCCATTAAGTGCAATGGAACCATTCTAATAGGAGTGACTTGAGTCACTCCAACTTAGAAAGAAGTTCCTGCATTATTTTTGGTGCGACTTCGGCTGGACTTGCATTGACTTCTGTTAAAGGGATGGTGGGATGTCGACTTTTTTGAAGTTGCGGCAGTGCAAACTAGGCCTTAGAGTATAAGCTTTTACAATGAGTTGTCTTATGCACCCAGCTATACTGGATTTGGAAGCAGGGCATCCTTTTCAAGACCCTGGCAGCAGCACAAAAAGTTTTTGTTGTATGGAGGCTGTGGCTTTCAGATAGACTGACAGGCAAACTGGGCCTTAGAGTATAAGCTTTTACAATGAGTTGTCTTATGCACCCAGCTATACTGGATTTGGAAGCAGGGCATCCTTTTCAAGACCCTGGCAGCAGCACAAAAAGTTTTTGTTGTATGGAGGCTGTGGCTTTCAGATAGACTGACAGGCAAACTGGGCCTTAGAGTATAAGCTTTTACAATGAGTTGTCTTATGCACCCAGCTATACTGGATTTGGAAGCAGGGCATCCTTTTCAAGACCCTGGCAGCAGCACAAAAAGTTTTTGTTGTATGGAGGCTGTGGCTTTCAGATAGACTGACAGCTTTGAGCATGTTCAAATAATCACCAATTTTCTTCAGATGTTTGGGAGACAGGCACAAGCAAGGAAGGACCAATGTCTTCATTGAGATGGAAGGCCAATAATACCTTAAAGCAAAGGAGGGTTGTGGATGCTATTAACTCTGAAGCAAGACTGACAGATGTGATAGCCACCAAGAAGGCGACTTTGCAGGAGAGTTCACCCAGTGTTATGGGGTGCTGATTCATGAGAAACCTTAAATAAAAGGTTTTTACCCAAAGGGCTTTTGTAACAGGGTAAAAATGGTTGCAACCTGTCATTTAAAGTGGTAGTATACCCTCTTATCATTTTCAGCAAAGGAAGCTGCCATCTTGGCCTCTGTTTAATCTAAAACTGCCATGATGCTGCACATGTGATCAGCTATGACACCAGCCATTGGATGGTTTGACAGTTTGGTTTAGAGCACAACCAATGGGAGTGTTACATTTCCGGCACATGCCAGAAATGGAACTAGTTTTTAAACTGTTAAATGGGTGGGTATACTACTGCTTTAAGAGGACTTATTTTGCCAACTGCAGAAAAGACAGCATAAGAGGTGCCAAGTAGTCTTTCGGGTTGAAATGCCTGTGTTCACACCAGTCGAACCAGTGACTGAGAAGCAGGATGGTACAGGGCACCATGAGACAGCAGGTCTTGTCTGATTGGGAGAGGTCAGAGGTTGTCTCCTAGAATTTTGAGCATGTCTGTGTACCAGTACCATCTGGGCCAGTTTGGTGCATTGGGAATCACTGATTTCTTCTCTGTCTCTATTTTGTGTAGCAGTCAAGTCCACACTGGAGTGAAGGCATATTAAAGTGGATGTAAACCCACCACTCACCCAGTATAAACTAATGGAACACTATTAATGTATATGTACATGCAAGCCTCCTGCATGTATCCCTACCTTGCAAATGTCACCCCTTTCAGCAGTAGCAGACTTGCAAAACACTGGAATCAGTTGGCTGCCTCTCTTTGCTGAAGCTTGGTGAGTGGAGTTGTGATGTCACAAGATTTCCCACCCAGCTCCATACTGAGAGCTGAAGGAGATTGGAGTGGGGAGTGTGAGGCTCTTTTTGCTCCATGCAGGAGATAAGAAAATGACCTGTCAGTCACACAGCACGGGATGAAACGACTCCTATTTCTCTCCCTCAGTCGTTTTTTTTCCTTTTGAAAAAAAGAGAAGGGTATTACTCAGAGTTGGAGTAACTCTTCATGGCAAAACTGGGCACAGATGACATGATATCCTCTCCTGTATAAGGTAGAAGTGTCAGTATTTTATTTTTTGGGTTTACATCCACTTTAACCTAAAGAGCGTCCATACAATTACCAGAGCATCAGATGCCAGTGCTAAAAGATTCCTGGTTCTTGTCACAAACGGGTAACTTTGTTGATTAACCTGAAGAGTTGGGACGCTGTGTAAAATTTACATAAAAACAGAATGCAATAATTTGCAAATTTCGCAAACCCATATTTTATTCACAATAGAAATTAGAAAACATATTGAATGCTTAAACTGAAACATTGTACCATTTTAAGAGAATAAAAAAAAGTAATTTTTAAAATTGATGGCAGCAACACCTCTCAAAAAGTTGGGACAGGGCAACAAAAAGCTGCCAAAGTAAGTGGTACCGACAAGGAAAAGCTGGAAGAACTTTTCCCAACTGATTGGCATCACGTCAGTAACATGATTGGGTATAAAAAGAGCATCTTTAGGGGTCAGAATGTCTCAAAAATAAAGATGGGCAGAGGTTCACCAATTAGTGAAAAGCTGCATCTTAACATTGTCAAACAATTTGAGAATAATGTTCCTTAGTGTAAAATTGAAAATACTTAAAAGAGATCTACAGTACATAATATCAAAAGATTTTGAATCTAGGGCATGGGTTCCCAAACTTTCTAAACAAAGGGCCAGTTCATTGTCCTTCAGACTTTAGGGGACCGGACTGTGGCCAGTGGGAGCAGTCAATGTCTCATGGTTGGTGGTCAGGCGGGAGTAAATTACTTTAGCACCTGTGGTCAGTAGGAGGAGGAATAGTGTCCTATTGTTGGTGTCAGTGGAATTGTGCCTCTTCATTGGTGTCAATGGAAGGAATAGGGCCCCATCGATGGTCAGTGGAAGAAATAGTGCCCCCAAATGGCATACAAAGGGCTACATCTTGCCCTCGGGCAGCAGTTTGGAGACCACTGAGAAATCTCTGTGCGCAAGGGACAAGGCTGAAACGCCAAAATATTGGATGTCTTTGATTCTTGGGCCCTCAGATGGCAGTGGATTAAAAACAGGCATGATTCTGTGATAGTCATCTTTGAATGGACACAGAAATATTCCCAAAAATCACTGTCTGTGAACACATTTCACATGCCATCCAAAAATACAATACAACCCTCCCCTACTACCATACAAATCCAGTCATTTGGCTACCCTTAATGTTGCTAATGCACAGAATAGACTACAAGTGTTCTTTAGCCCTGCAGCGCTCTGGGATACAAAGATTTAGCAGTTCAGTCCATCCCTTATGTACCCACAAACTGTCCTGAATCTGCCCCTAGTTCTCCTCTTTGTTGAATATACCCTAGATTAGGGAATTATCAAAGCATTTCATGCCAGTGCTAAAGGCTCTTTGGTCCTGGCTACAAAGGGGTAACTTGTTGAACCTGAAGCCCAAGATATCCAAATCCAGAGTCCTCCATCTGTCGTATATCAGGTTGAAGATGTAGAATGATGGGCCCATGAGGTCATGCACCTTCCAATTGTCCACTCCTGGGATGTGGACAGCAGAGTTATTACAGATACTTATATAGCATGGTCAATTTACGCTGCGCTTTACACACACATTATACAGGGTGGGCCATTTATATGGATATACCTTAATAAAATGGGAATGGTTGGTGATATTAACTTCCTTGTTGTGGCACATTAGTATATGTGAGGGGGGAAACTTTTCAAGATGGGTGGTGACCATGGCGGCCATTTTGAAGTCGGCCATTTTGAATCCAACTTTTGTTTTTTCAATAGGAAGAGGGTCATGTGACACATCAAACTTATTGGGAATTTCACAAGAAAAACAATGGAGTGCTTGGTTTTAACGTAACTTTATTCTTTCATGCGTTATTTACAAGTTTCTGACCACTTATAAAATGTGTTCAATGTGCTGCCCATTGTGTTGGATTGTCAATGCAACTCTCTTCTCCCACTCTTCACACACTGCAACACCGCAGGAGAAATGCTAGCACAGGCTTCCAGTATCCGTAGTTTCAGGTGTGCCATGGTCGCGCCGGATAGTATGCCTATAAGAGGGCAAAAAATACACCAACTAGGAATGAATGCAATCATGTTTATTGGAAATGCACAACTAATTAACCAAAGAAACGAAAGCACGCCTGACTTCTTCCTGGGGATCGGGAATATATCTGCTGTAGCAGGAAGAACTCCAACGCCCTATATGTTTGATTACGTGAGTCGGGACCCCCTGTTTAGAGGCTGCGGACCCTGTACCGATTCTGAAAGAATGACCTGAAAATGTTTAGGATTGAACCCTAAATTGACAATTAAGTTTCTGATGTGGGTTATGAATAGCTTGGAGGTGAGAGGCTGCGCAGGAAAAGGGAGTAATGGGCTGTCAAGGGGACCTTCAGAAAACATGGAGGAGAGCTGACCCAACGCTTCCACCGGACACCAGGAGTTGTTGGTTTTGAAATATTTAACCACAAAACCTTGACCTATCTGTTTGTTTTTGTTATTGGGGAGTTGTATAAGAAAATGATCAACATGTCTGGTAAGATTACTCTTAAGTAGCATTGGAGCATGGCAACTGGCTTGAGATACTTCCCCTGGTCTAAGAAAACCGTAAAAGCTCAAATAGATAGTAGCTTTGAGGACTAGGCTGGGACCGGTACCAAAAGGAGACAGGGTTAACAGATCAGACATTCCTCGGAACATCTGACCAGTGATTGGGAACCGTGAGAGCCGTGACTGTCCCTGCTTCCACTGTATGCCTTTTAATATGGCCTTAATCGGGTGAGAGGCAAAAATAGACGGTTAGTCAGGGTCCTGTAGAGACCTGAAATGCTGGATACCAGCTAGGTAAAGTTTGACGGTGTTAGATGACAGAGACAAATGACTATGGCAGTAAGCAGCAAAAGACATTAAGTACTTGACTTCACCAGGAGACTTGCATGGATATGGAGTCTGAAATTTCGTAAAGCATTTCCACGCGGTCTCATAAGCTCTTAGTGTGTTCCTGGACAGTGAAGAATTCACCAGGCTCATGGCCTGTACCCTGAAAGTGTCTAATCCATTAAGAGGAGGGAGTAAGCCGGGACTGGATTGCCAACCAGATCTGCTTCGGGAAGCTGCAAGAAAAAATGTGGGTAGTCAAGACGAGATAAGGCATCTGCTGCCCCATTGAAATGACCACTAATAAATTCCCCCTGAAAATGAAATTTGTACTTCAGGTCTAACCATGTCAGCCTGCGCATGAATGACATCATAAGCAGCGAACTGGACCTTCCTTTATTAAGGATGTCGGCTGTGGCTGAATTATCTGTGAAAAATAACATTGTTTGGCCAGACCATGAATGCCCCCAAGTAACTGCTGCACTATAGGATAGATTTCAAACAGTGCCGATGTTTGCGAGAACTGGGGTATATTGACCACCTCCTGAGGCCATGGACTAGCCAACCACTGCCTACCAAAAATAGCGGCAAAATCCACAGAAGCCGCCGTGTCAGAAAAAATTCCAAGAGACGTGTCAGTCGGAGGATTGACAAACATTGAAATGCCATTCCAGTCCTGCAAAAATTGGTCCCACATGAACAGATCAGCAAATGCATCAGATTGTAGCCTAATAACCGAATCGGTATCTAGGCACTGGGGTAAGAGAGCCAATAGCCTGGAAACAAAGGATCTCCCTTGTGGTATGATCCTCATGGCAAAATTGAGCATACCCAGGAGTGATTGCAACTCTTTCCTGGAACAGACTGGGGACCTGACCAGACCGTGGATAGTCCCACGAATCCTGTCCAGTTTCTCCTGCGGCAAGCTGGCCATCATGCGATTGGTATCCAGTATGATACCTAGAAAGGTAATGACATTGGAAGGCCCTTCCACCTTATGAGCAGCCATGGGTACATTTAACTCTTCAAAAAGCGCAGTGAGTGCTAGCAAATCCCTAGGCGTCTGATCAGGAGGTTCTAGCAGTAAAAAATCATCCAGATAATGGATGACCCTATGGCAACGTTTGCCATTGGAGAGAATCCAATTGAGGGGGTGAGCAAAGGTATTGAAAAACCAAGGGCTACTCTTGGCACCGAATGTTAATTTAGTAGCAAAATAGTACTGCTCACGCCACTTGATACTGTGCCACTGCCAGAGACTGGGTCTGATGGGTAGGAGTTTGAAAGCGTCAGAAATAACTGCCTTGGATAGCCATGTGCCTTTGCCTAGCTGCAAAATACATTGAAGTATGCATCAGTGGACAATGCCATTCAATGAAAATTCTTCAGAGGAAATGAGAGAATTGATGCTGGGTATATGCGAAGAATGAGGAGCCGACAAGTCATAAATTAAGCGGTATTTATTGGAAAACTTCCCTTTAACCACCCCAATGGGGCTGACCCTCCACATGCTAAAAGGTGAAGAAACAAAGGGCCCTATGACCAAACCCTTAGAGACTTCCACATCCAGTAGTTGATCCACTAAATTAGCATGGGTCTGAGCTGATAGTAAATTGGCACATTCATACGTGCCGGATGGGAGCGTAATCAGGCCAGTGTGGAAGCCCTCCAAGAACCCTACCGTGAGGAACTGCCTGAGCCCTGGAGATGGGTAGCCCTCCAACCAACCCCCCAATGAGCCCACGTTAATGCAGCTCAGTCATGAAATGTTGGAAGGCTTGACAGGACAGGCTGACTTGGGATGTGCGCGAAAACAATTAGCACTAGATTAGCCAACCGAAGTCCCGCAGTGAGGTCAGGGTGACAGCAACATTGTCCTCCAGAGCCGGAGCTGACTCCGCTCGCAGGAGAAGATCGTCCAGATAAGCTACCACAGCAATGCCTCTCTGTCTCAGCAAAGCCAACACCGGGGCCAGGACCTTGGTGAAGACCCGCGGAGCCGAGGCCAGACCGAAGGGAAGAGACACAAATTGATAATGGAGGTCCCCTATGGCAAAGCGCAGGAAGCGCTGGTGCCGGACATAAATGGGAACGTGAAGATACGCGTCCCTGATGTCCAGGGACGCCAGAAAATCCCCCTGGTGCAGGGTGGCCACGACAGAACGGACTGACTCCATCCTGAATTTACACACCTTCACGAAGTGATTGAGCGCTTTTAAGTCCAGAACCGGCCTGGCCCCCCCTTCTTTGGCACCACAAAGAGGTTCGAGTAGAAACCGCGGAATCTTTCCGACGGAGGAACTGGCACAATTACGCCCCTGTTCGGACAGCCTCTACAGAGCTTGCCGACGCCCCGGAGGGAGTCTTAAATTAGGCAGGAAGAACCTGTCCGGGGGCCGAGTACTGAACTCTATCTTGTACCCGGAGGACACCACCTCCCACACCCACTGGTCCGCAAACCCCAGAAGCCGGTCCTCCACCCGAGAGATGGGCGGGGGCAACCCATCATGCGGAGGAGGACTTCTCCAACGTCTTTTTGGGCTTGCGCTGCCAGGGCTGCTTACCGGTCCCAGAGGCAGTCTTGCCGGGCTGGGAGACCTTGCCCGCAGAACCAGGCGCACGCAAAAAAAAGCTTCTGGCCAGAGGACTGAGGCCCTTGCTTGCAGCGCTGTTCTCGCCGCTTGGATTCCGTAAGAAACGTACTCTTTCCCCCGGAAAGTGCCTTGGACACTGCTTCCGTCCGCCTATCGGCCGGGTCCCTAAAAGAGGGGGACCCCTCAAAGGGAATAGTCGTTGCCTTAATCAGGTGGGCCACCGGCGGATCCACTGTGAGTGAGGCCCATTTCTGTAACAGGCTGTCCTCAAAAGGGTAGCGCACAGAAAAACGTTTCGGCAGAGTAAAGGAATGTAGCGGACACTGCCATTCCTTATCGACATACTGGTCAAAATACTGGAGATAGGGAAACATCTTGGGAGCACAGGAGGGCTTCTTGGACCCAAAAGTGTAGGCAGACGCCTGTGACTCCCCAGCCTGGTCCAGTCATAAAGAATTACGGACGGCCGTGACCAGGGCGCCCACCAGGGCCTTTTCGTGCGCCCCAAGGCCCCCTGGTCCTCTTCACCACCCGAAGGCTCCAAGCTCCCCGTCCGAGAGCTCCACGGGGATCCCTGTGACCCCAGAGCCCCCTTCCGGCTCCAAGTCCTCCTCCGAAGATTGAGGAGGTGGTGGACGCTTCTTGGGGCCCCCCTACCCCGGCTCAGTTCCCCCCGGGCGAACAACTCTTCCAAAATTGAAGTCAATTGGTCCAGGGGAACCAGAGGTCCCAGCGCGGCTTGTGCTTCCGTGGACCCCTCCGGAGAAGCAACTGCCGGTTCAGCCGCCATTGCACCAACACCGGGACACTTATGAGGCCTACCGGCCATATGCCCCCACAATGCACCCCCGCACAATGCCCGGCAGAACGATCGGGACTTCCCAGTAGGACCCAGCACCACTGCGCCCGCACCCCAGGGAGAGAAGCAGCGATACTTGCTGAATACTGCCCTCCTGCAGATGCTTGAGAAGAGGCTGTCCACGCCTGTTGATGCCGCTGCTGCCGCCAAGAAAGGGAGAAGTGGCGCCAAGCACACGTGTTATTTCCCATTCAGAGAGACCAACCAAAAATGGCCGCCAAGCGGCCACAAGAGGCCAAACCCGCTCCCAAAATGGCCGCAGCTGCAACCCCAAGAAAATGGCGGCGATCAACTCGTGGCACGAGGCGAACGAACGTGCGGCAAACGAACGGGCGTATGAGCACACCGGCGGTCAGGGGGGAGTGGAAACACACGGGTCACCTGTACCCCCACTGGAACGGGCACTGCTAGCCACCCCCCCTCCGCCCCCAGGGGGGGAGGGGGGTGTCACTCACCCTTACAGACGGGCATAGCGGGTAGCCACCCGGAGCAGACCCTCCTCCCCCCAGGTGGGGAGGGATGCTGCTGGCCATGCGACCCCTGGAGCGAGCAGCAGCCCAGTCACTGAGTACGCAGGTGGGGCGTTTAACCCACTGGCCACCCGCACGGAACGGGCATGATGTGGCAGACCCCGCTAAGGCTAAGGGTGGCTCGCATCCGTCGGCCGTGCTGGAGAGAAGACGGGACAAGGATATCCGTATGTTCCCCAGCCGGCTACTTGATTGCAGTCTTCATCAGAAGGCTTGCGCAAAAAGAAAAAAACAGCAAAAAATCGCAGCAGGGAACCAGGTCTAACTCCTTGCACTAGGCAGAAAAAACTGTTATGCTATGCAGGGCTGAGGGGTTATACGCGGAGTGAGGACGGCCCCCTGGGAGGGGCCAGCTTTGCTTTTCTGAACTTTCCTTCTGCCTAGTCTACTCCTGGTAAAAGGTGCATAAACCCACTTGTCATGAATAAGAGTCTGCGTCTGTCAATGAACGTAAGAGAAATTATTGTTTTCCACCACAAAAGCTGGACCTTGAAGCTATTTGTTAAGGGATATTAGGTCCGGAATAGGACGAATACCCCATTAGGCTTGGTACCATGAACAGGTTTAAATAGAATTCTTTGGTTCAGGGCATCCTGCAAAAACTGTCTGGCAGAATTGGTTGAATTGAGAGAAAGCAGTGTGGAGCTAGAGTTTTGAAATTTATTTTGTACCTATTTGAAACCACTGGTTAAACCCACAGGTCTGTGACCCAGAGAGGCAAACTAACAGACGCCAGTTCACACCTAGGCGATCCGACTTCAGAGGCGACTTTGCTAGGCGATTTGAACGCAACCTCAATGAGATTTCAGCGCGACTTTGGGCAACTTAAAACGCAACCTGAAGTGACCTCCATGCCAGGCGACTTTGCCTGTGGCCAGTCAGAGAAGAGAGGGAGGGGGTTGCTTTAAAAAATGATTTTCTTTTTCCTGTAAAGTAGCTTTTTTATAGATGGCGATCCAACTTGGAAGCGACTTCCATTGAATTCTATGGGCTCAAATCCCCTAGAAGTCGCCCTGAAGTCGGAGTGACTTGAGTAGTGCATATTAAGAAGGCTCCCATTCATTTCAATGAATTTTTTGATGTCAAGCGATTTGAGGCGGCACAAGTCGGATCACAAGTCGCCTAGGTGTGAACTGGCCCAAAGAGTCAGGGTGCTACTTCCCTGGGAAGAGGGCCTCGGGGAAGATGAAACCTAGGTAGAGAAATCAGGTGCTCTGGGTTTTGAACAGACATAAAATCTCCTCCTGTGACATTTTTATTGAATTTAAGTGCCTAACCAAAAAGACATTCTTCTTCAAAGGGCATACGTGTGAGGCATCTTTTATAGCTTTCCAGGCATTGAGCCACATGATTCTGCGCATGTAAAAAGAGATTGGAGCCATTATAAAAATTAGTTTCATTACTTGTTCTAGGGCAGGGATAGGCAATTTTTGAGAGGTGGAGATCTACCTGAGCAACATGGAAGAGATCAAAGATCATCGCAGTGTTCAGCGCCCTTTTTTTTTTTTATTTAATCAAAAAAACAGAAAAAAAAGGTGTCCAGGGGGCAGTAGTAGGTAAGGCAGCGTACAGAGGTCAGTAGTAGGTAGGGCAGCATACAGAGGTCAGTAGTAGGTAGGGCAGCATCCAGGGGTCAGTAGGATGTAGGAAAGTGTACAGAGATCAGTAGGATGTAGGGCAGTGGTCTTGGGTCAGTAGGGCAGAGGACTAGCTCAGCAGCATGCAACTCGAAGGGATAGAGTAAGTCATGAGTGCTCAACCTGCTGCCCTCCAGCTGTTGCGGAACTACAAGTCCCATCATGACTCTGCCTTTGGGAGTCATGCTTGTAACTGTTAGCCTTGCAATGTCTCATGGGACTTGAAGTTCCGCAAAAGCTGGAGAGCCACAGGTTGATCACCTATGGAGTAAGTAATGGAGAACACAGGGGTCAGGAGTAAGTTGTTCAGAGGTCAGAAGAATGTAACAGAGTTCAGAGGTAAGTAGTAACAGGGTGCAGGGTCGGTGGAATACAAGCAAAAGTCAGATGCACATATGGCAAAATGCAGCAGTCACTGGCATGAAACAAGCAGCAACCCGTTTGTATCTACAGCCCCTGCCATTACCCATTTCCTTCTCTAAGGTAGCTGACACTATAAGCAAAATAAATGTTGATATCTGGCAGGTTCACACATCTGCATTGTAGGAAGCAACCGAATAGAACACTGCCAGCTCATGACTGAGGGCCAACCATTACAGCCTACTGCCTTCTTGCACCAACTCCTGCTGTATTTTCACAAATATCCAGCCTTCAGTTACCGGATTTTCAGCATGCCTCCCATCAGACTCTGTTGCGACTGTGATAACACAGATACAGCTCTGTGCTGGCTGGGCAGGGACTCCCATGGCTCACCAATTGGATTGCCTCTC
>BLSH010262760.1:124331-155359 GCA_018402905.1 Glandirana rugosa
TAATCAAAGTGAGAGAGGGAGAGGAGACGGAGGTTGGCGTATTGTCGATGGGCATCTTTGGATGTGGCAGAGCTGGGAAAAGAAGAGATGAGATGATGACTGGTGGAGATACTGTTTTAACGTGGGGACAGGACGTAGCTGGATCGGTAAAGTCAGATGTTGTGAAGTGAAAATCGGAGGGACCTGTGTGATCGGGGAGAGTGGTGAGTGTCTTAGTCCGGGCTGGGGAAGTTGGAACCGTTTGTCTACTGTGATCTTCAGACTTTTTTGTATCGGCACGATAGAGGTGGTCAGTAGTAGAGTAGAGAAGAAAAGGGTCGAGACGGTGTAGGTTTCTACGGGTAGCTGTTATGCGGTTGGAGGCAGAGGAGAGGGAGAGAGTGAAACTAATAAAACAGTGATCAGAGAGAGGGAAAGGATAGTTGGAGAGGTTGTATGGAGTGCAAAGGTGGGAGAAAAACAGCTCAAGGGTATTGCCTTCAGAGTGAGTAGTAGCATGTATCCATTGCTTCAGGTTAAAGGAGGAGGTTAGACTGAAGTAGTTTGGAAGTAGCAGGAGAGTTAGTATTAATAGGGATGTTGAAGTCCCCAAGAATGATTGTGGGAATTTCAGAAGAGAGAAAGTAGGGTAGCCAAGCAGAGAAGTCATCAAGAAAAGTTGATACCGGTCCGGGGGGCCGGTAGATTACAGCTACCCTTAGAGAAACTGGGGAGAAAATACGAATGCAGTGTGCTTCAAAAGAGGAGAGAGACAGAGAGGGGGGTGGGTGAAGTAACTGAAAGGTGCTATGTGGGGCTAGAAGGATTCAAACACCCCCTCCCTTGCGTACACTGGGTCTGGGGGAGTGAGTCCAGAGAAGAACACCATGTGATAGGGCAGCAGAAGACGCAGTGTCGGATTCGTGAAGCCAGGTTTTGGTAATGGCGAGTATATTGAATGAGTTAGCGATAAAAAGATCACGGAGAGAGGTCAGTTTGTTACAGACTGAGCGGGCATTCCAAAGGGGCGCAAGAGAAAGGGAGTCCGGTTTTGGGAAGAAGAGAAATGGGAATTAGATTGTGTGCATTGCGGCTGCAATCGGAGGGTGCAGGGTAATGGGAGCGTTGAGTATAGTTAAATGATGGAGGCCCAGGGTTTAGGGATATATCTCCAGAGGTTAGGAGAAGCAGAAGGGTGAGGGAGGTAATGTGGGAGTGCGATTTATATGAAGTGACATGCTCTAGTGTACTGGAGTATTTTTGTGCGTGTGGATTCAGAATTAGCAGGAGTTATTATCAAACTATAGCCATTTTAATTCAGCCCAAATTGCATATTACTTTCTTTTTTAAGAAGCTTTAAAAGATCATGTTTCCAGGGGTAAGGCAGCACCATCTTAGGTATGGTTTTCTGAGTCCACAGTAGAGTATATTTCCGCCCTTACATGTAGCCCTTCCTGTACTGTTAGCCAAGCCGCCTCCTCGATCCAGCGTTTCTAATGGCAACCCTTCTCCACTACTCATAGCCCACAGTATTTACTTGTGCCCATCTTCTAATGTTATCTCTGTGTCAGAGTTATCAGCTGCAGTCACATGGGGTGTAGGAAGAAGCTTTGAAGGATTCTCTGGTGGGATTTGAGTGTTGTGCTGCAGGAAATGTAAATTAGTCACAGCATTCTATCTATGGACAGATAAGCACACAGAGAGCGTGCCGTAAATCAGGGGAGAACTGAGCATGTGCTAGTGACGTCATTATAAAGAAAAGGACAAATGACAACACTGAGCAAGTAAGGAGACATCTACAAAGCAGTGTTCAATATGTTTTTTTATGCTGATTTAAATGGGATAAAGTTGTGGGGGAGAGTTTACAACCACTTTAAGGTCTGGTCCTGGAATACAGGATCTTGTTGGCGGTTCACTGCCCTAGTCCAGTTAGCTGTTGCTGAGCTGGCTGCACAAGTGTAAGGAGAGCCTTTAAGCGCATTTTTAACTTCCTATCTTAAGAATCTTGGAATGAAGAAACATCTTCAGTTGGTACAGTGAGATGTTTAAGCCTGAGACAGCAGGATCAACTACCGAAACAACTACTTATTTGTGAATTCTTTTTTTCACTGGATAGAGCTTGGCAATGATTTTCAGAGAGGTGAAAATGTTTTCAGGATTAACCCAATTGTCATAGCCCCTTCATTCCACATTCCACAGGGAAGGTGGTTTAGCATATCTCTTTGTACCCAAAAGGGGCATTGCAAGATGCAGTAGAATCAAATTCAACAATGCCATAGCTTTTGTGCACAGCAGAAGTGAGCATATACAAATTAGCAAGCATATTGTGTGATGCTGCAACTTCAGTTGGGTAGGAGAGTCTGGGGGTGATAAATCCTCTACCAACACTGCCTTGAGGACAACTTCATTCCCATCTAGGCTTTAAAATCAGGTCTTGCCCAGATGCAAGGGAAGAATTATCACTCTGGGGGTAAGTGTTGCACGGGCATTCGGCAGAGCAAATGTTTGTCTGAGCTTCTGCCTTGGTTCCCTTTCGTCTGGTTTCAGCCATAGCTATGGATGAGGTAGATCCCTTGTAGGGGAGTAGGGTGTGGACTATAGGGTAATAGTGCTCAGAAGTAGTGCACTGCAACCCGGGTATAGAAAATCCTATAGTGAAGCACTTGTGGCAAAAGGGCTGGGGAGGAAGCGCTTGAGTACCTTATAAGGGCTCTAGTCAGAAGTAGCCATATTGTTTGTGACCAGTGGTGATATATAACACCTGGTCATCGAACAGAACTAAGTGGATGAGCTCTGCTGCCGAGTTTGAAAAGTTTACACAGTCTTACCTGTCCATGACGCTACTCCCTAAATAAGGCCCAGATGGAGGCCATTAAAATCGGGTCTTGCTCCAGAGCAAGGGAAGCATTATCACTCTGAGGAGTGGAGTGCTGCAGAGCAAATAAAGGGATTTTATTAAAACTTACTGTAAAATCATTTTCTCCGAGTTCACTGACAGACGCAGCTCTCCATTACGTGTGGGGTTTATGCTGGTCTCACTAGGAGTTAACTAGGCAGGGAAAAGAAACAGCTGGCCCCTCCCATGGGGGGCCGTCCTCTCTTCCCACATAAGCCCCCTCATAGCATAGCTCTTCAGTTTGTACACAAGCCGTACAAGAACAGAGTACAGAGGGGTGAGTGCTGCGTCTGTCAGTGAACTCAGAGAAAAGGATTTTACGGTACGTTTTAATAAAATCCCTTTTTCTCCTATCGCTCACTGACAGATGCAGCTCTCCATTACGTGTGGGGATGTCCCCAAACTGTGTCAAAAAGAGGGGTGGGTAAACGCTAACAGTACCCAACTGAACCTCTAAGGAGGCGCCAGACGCGCCTACACTGCCGCCTGCAAAATTTTGCAGCCAAAAGCAGCATCCGAAGATGCTAGAACATCCACTTTATAAACTTAGTGAAAGTGTGAACCGAGGCCCAAGTGGCCACCTTGCACACCTGTGACACCGAGACCTGGTGCCTGAAAACCCCCGGAAGTGCTAACAGCCCAGGTAGAATGAGCCGTGACCGGAAGAGGGGGAACCTTGCCCCGAATAGAATACGCATGAGTCACAGTCGGTCAGATCCAACGAGAAATTGTAGCTGACGAGGCCGCCAACCCTTTGCGCGGGCCCTCCGACAGCACAAACAAGGCATCAGCTTTACAAAAAGAAGCTGTAGCAGCCAAATACACTCGTAAGGCCCTCACTACGTCCAAAGCATGCAACTTAAACTCGTTTGGGTGCGATGGACGAGGGCACAATGAAGGAAGAACAATATCTTGATTAATGTGAAAGGAAGAAACCACCTTCGGAAGGAATGAAGGAGAAGGTCACAAGACCGCCTTGTCCTTAAGCAGGACCAGGTAGGGAGACTTGCACGATAGTGCTGCTAATTCAGACACCCGTCTGGCGGAAGTGATGGCAACTAAAAAGGCCACCTTCTGCGACAGCAGTTGTAAAGAATCTCCCTAATATTCTCATATGGTGGTTTCTGAAGTACAGAAAACACCAATTCTGCTCCCACAGAGCCATCGGAACCTTCACCCGAGGCGCCACCTGTCGCACACCTTGTACAAAGGTACAATCAACGAGAGCGAAGCCAAAGGTCCCTGAAAAGGAATCGCTAGAGCTGATATCTGGCCCTTGAGAGTGCTCAAAGCCAGTTTTTTGATCAGGCCCTGCTGCAAAAAAGTCAGGACCCTGGACACGACATAGGAGCGAGGGTTAAGATCCTCCGCCTCGCACTAAGCTATACAAGCCTTCCAGGTGCGGTGGTAAATCTTGCAAGAAGTAGACTCGTGAGACTTCAACAAAGTAGGGATCACCGAGTCAGCGACTCCCCTGTCTCTTATCACCTGGGACTCATTAGCCAAGCCGTCAAAGCCAGCGAAGGTAAAGCAGGATGGGCCCCTGAGACAGAAGGTCGCCTCGCAGCGGAAGGGGCGTCTGCCACCATTTGCACCACGTCGGCGTACCAAGTGCACTGAGGCCAATCTGGAGCCACCAGGATATATTGGTATTCCCTCCGCCACTATCCTGCGTATCAATCGCGGAAGCAGTTTATCGGAGGGAAGGCGTACAGAAGGCGGTAATGGCCCCAGAGGGCCACCAGAGCGTCCGTGGTCACTGCCAACAGATCCTCCGTTCTGGACACAAAGGTCTTCACCTTGTGATTGAACCAAGACGCCATGAGATCCACGTCCGGCGTTCCCCATCTGCGGCAAATCTGATTGAACACCTCTGGGTGGAGAGACCACTCTCCCTGGTCCAGCGTCTGGCGACTGAGAAAGTTCGCCTGCCAGTTCTCCACACCTGGAATGTAAACTGCGGAGATTGCCGGAACGTGACGTTCCGCCCAATGCAGTATCAGAGCTGCCTCCGCCGCTGGACTCCTTGTGCCACCCTGATGGTTCACATACCCCACTGCTGTGGCATCGTCCGACTGAATTTGAATCGGACGACCCTGCATTCCAGAAAAAAAAGCATAATCTGACTGCTCTCAGCTCCAGCACGTTGATGGGGAGACGAGCCTCCTGTGCCGACCAACGGCCCTGGGCAGACAGCTGTCCCGGGACCCCGCCCCAGTCCAAAGGACTGTCAACCGTGGTGATGATCACCCACGGAAGGGGCAGGAATGACCTCCCCTGAATCAACACTGAGTCCCGAAATCATCAGGTCAGAGACGCCCCGGTCTGGAAGCCATAATTGCTCGTTGAAGGAGACGAGTGTGACTCTGGGCGTATGGTATCACCTCGAAAGTCAAGACCAGGAGCCCCAGCCCCCGCTCATAATGAAGATCGTCGGTGCGACAGGAAAGTTTGCACTGCCGACTGCAGTGACCGCAACTTGGCTGGAGGAAGGAAAAACCTTTGCCTGCTCTGAGTTCAGGAACAGGCCCAGATACTCCAGGCAACGGGATAGAGACACCGTCAACTCCTGCAGGTTGAGCAACCAGCCGAAGTCCTACAGCGAGGTCATTGTGATCCTCACATTCTCATCCCGAGCCGAGGTGGACTCCGCTCGCAGGAGCAGGTGGTCTAGGTAGGCTACTACCGCAATGCCTCTCTGTCGCAGCAACGCCAATACCGGAGCTACCAGTTTTGTGAAAACAAACTCGAGGGCTGAGACTAGACCGAAAGGGAGTGCCACGAATTGATAATGGAGATCTCCCACTGCAAAACGAAAGAAACGCTGATGCCGTGGTCAGATAGGTACATGGGAGGTACACATCCCTGATGTCCAGAGACGCCAGAGATTCCCCATGATGGAGGGCGGCTACAACCAAGTGGATAGATTCCATCTGGAATTTTTGCGCCCTAACATACCGGTTCAGGGCCTTCAGGTCCAGTACTGGCCGGACCCCCCCCCCTTTTTTGGGGACCCCGAACAGATGTGAGTAAAAAAACCTTGAAACCTCTCGCTGGAGGCACTGGCACGATCACCCCTTGGTTCGAGTGCTTCTACAGCCCCGAAGAGGGCCTCCCGGCGTGCCTGCGGGAGCCCTAAGTCGAAGGAAGAGCCTGACCCTGACTGGTGGCAGAGTGTCGAAGTCAGAAAACATCCCCCACCCGAAGCCCGGGTGGAGGCAACTCATCAGGCTGAGGAGGTTTGTCCTCTGCCTTTTTGGTTGCGCGCTGCCACTGCCGGTACCCGGCCCCTGCAGCGACCTACCGGGGCGGGTCCCTTACTGACCCGAGGTAGGGGACCCCTGTCTATGGCAAAACTCACGCCTCCAGGCTCTGGGAGGAAGGGCACTTGCCTCCTGTGAAATCCTTAATGATCTCACCCAGCCATGGACCGAATAGACGTCCACCCTGAAAGGGAAGGTCCGCGAGACCTTTTTTTTTTTTTTTTGAGGCATGGTCACCGGACCAAAAACACAACCAGAGTACCCGTCAGAGGATACAGCAACACCGCTACCCTGGATCACCCTGGCAGTAAATCAACGGCCGCATCGCCAAGGTACTTGAGACCTCGGAGCAAAATTCAGCCCTCTGCGGCATATCCAGCAGGCGGAAGTCCAGATATTCCCCCATACGCTCAGACAGATATTGCTCCCCCATACGCTCAGACAGATATTTCGCCGCCATGTCGTACATCAGGGTTGGCCGCATAGCAGAGCCTGCCACCAGGAAGAGCGACTTTAACAGCGCCTGTCTTTTGTCAGCGGTGCACTTGAAGGCAAGAACCCCTTCCAGAGGAATGGTCGTCGTCTTATTAAGGTGAGCTATCGGCGGGACCCCAAAGCGACTCCCATTTTTTTTTTTAAAAAAAGCGTTCCTCAAGGGATAGGGAGCAGCGAACCGTTTGGACCTATGTTCCTTGGAGTGTGGGAGGAAACCGGAGCACCGGGAGGAAACCCACGCATGCACAGGGAGGACACGCAAACCTCAGGCAGGTCATGGTTAGGATCCAAGCCAGCAAGCATTATGCTGCCAGGCGCAAGTGCTACCCACTACACCACTGTGCTGCGCTGAAAAGAATGCTGCGGACGCTGCCATTTACAATAAACAAGGTGATCAGGAAATTGATCATGTGGGTAAGCCTTGGGTGCCCTAGGGGGCCTGGAGGACCACATACACATGTGCAGAAATCAGCGATTCGCCATCCTGGCTCAATCGCATCGTAGTGCGATACCAATCATAATGGCGGAAACAAAACGCTCTTTAACGCGCAGCTGCCGTCCCCTGATCCTCCTCTCCGTACGAGGGACCTTCCGGATCAAAATCCTCCCTTGAAAAGCGAGGAGGGGGACGCTTCTTGGGGGGCCTGTTGGTGACATGCGCCCTGGGGAGAATTAACTAAAGAGCGCCACAGCTGGTTCAGAAAAGCCCCTTGCGCAGATTGCGCCGCCGCTGATTGCTCCTAGCATGTTCAGCTCCCTTAGTAACACATAGATGCATACTAAAAATTAAAGGCACCCCCACACAGCCGCACACCACCGCCCCACAGTGCACCAGGGAACCCAGGAGGACTGCACCTGCCGCCACAGGAGAGCCCAGCTATACTTGCTGTTTGCTGCCATAACCCTGAGGATTTTCAGAGAGCCGCGCCGCCAGCAGCACTCACCGTTCCAAAGTGAAAGCAAAAACGTTGTAGACATGTTTTTGCATAAGCAGGGATTCCAATATGGCAGCCGTTGAACACTAGAGGCCGAAAAACACCTGCAGGGAACGTGCAGTACCGCAAATGACCGATCTGAGCACTAGAGGGAAAGCCCCATAGGCCCAATATGTCTGCGGCTACGGCAAAATGGCGGCGGTCCACCGCAAAATGGCGGCCAATCGCCGAATGGCAGCAAAAAATGACCGAACGGTGCTAGACGATCGGGTGCGGAGTGGCGGGGGTGTGAAGGGGGTGAACAGGAGCTCAACGCGCCCCTACCGGCGGCTACCCAGCAAAAACATTTTTTTTTTTGGGTCGTCGGTCCCCCTTTCCGCCCCTAAAAAGGGGGGAGGGAAGGGACTCTCACTCACCACTCCGGACAACGCCATGGGTAGCCACCCAGTCGCAGACCTTCCACCCCTGCTTGGGTGGTATGCTGCAGGCTAGAAAGTCGCCCTTCCCGAATCGCATCCGGGGCTGGGCGTAAGGGGGGATCACCCCAGGCCGCCCGCACGGAACGGGCACAATGCGGCGAGTCCCCATACTATGGGACTGGCTCGCATCTGTCGGCCAGGTCAGGGAAAGTACAGAGCCCATGGACTCTCTATCCCGACCAGCTTCTTGATAGCAGATCAATTGCTTGATAGAAGACAAATAAAATTAAAAGAAAATTAAATAAAAAACAGTCACAAACAGGACTGCAAATCCCCTGAAGGGAAGCCAGGTTAACTCCTTGCAAACTAGGCATTTAGACTGAAGAGCTATGCTATGAGGGGGTTTATGTGGGAAGAGAGGACGGCCCCCATGGGAGGGGCCAGCTGTTTCTTTTCCCTGCCTGGTTAACTCCTAGTGAGACCAGCATAAACCCCACACGTAATGGGAGAGCTGCGTCTGTCAGTGAACGATAGGAGAAATTTACTTGATCTTTTGCTGTGACCATTACTGTAGCAGCACCAACCTGGACGCACTGCTTCTATTGTGGCTGAAGAATCCAAAGCTAAAATAAACTAGTTAAGCCAAGAATGATTTTTCATTATAGAAGAGGTCCCCCACTTTAGCACACTAGCAAAAAACTGCAGGCTCACAGAGTAAGGTATGGTTATAGGGGAGGCACCCACAGGGTGTGTTCTCAAATGTTTTGCCAGTGTCCATTCACCAGAAGGTGTATGCATTCAACCCAGGGTCTATGAATATACTCCCTGGGTCTCGTACTGTATGATTAAGATAACTTGAGTGCACAGCCAAAATACACATTACGGTCTCTAACTCCTGATTCAAAGAAATATATATTCCAAAAAGACCACCAATCCATGGGGAGGCCTTAGTCTATTACAGTGGTTCTCAACTCTGGTCCTCAGGACCCACTAACAGGCCAGGTTTGCAGGATAACTGAAATACATCACAGGTGATATCATTTGCTGCTGTGATTGCAGTATTCTAGTCTGCATCTCCCCAAAGTAATACTTAAAATCTGGCCTGTTGGTGGGTCCTGAGGACAGGAGTTGAGAACCACTGGTCTATTAGGACATACACAATCCTGGATAGCCGATACAGCTCATCATCATGAAAGGATAATCAAAGAACCATCTATTTGACTCTGGTATTAAAGCGGAGTTCCACCCAAAAATGGAACTTCCGCTTTAAGCACTCCTCGCCCCCTTACATACCACATTTGGCATGTAATTTTTTTGGGGGGGGGGGGGTGTGTCCCCAGGTTTCAGAGGGACTTCCTGTCTCTCTTCCGTCTCTGGGCCGCCTAGGCGACCCCTCCCTCCTGGCATGCGCGCATGGGCAGTGGGTGCCCGGCCGTAAAGCCGGGCCGGGTGCCCACACTAGGAATGGCGGGGCCGTCGGGAGGAGCAGGGAGACGAGCGAGGCTTCGGGAGCAGCCGTCGCTGGACCGGGAGACAGGTAAGTTACTGTTTATTAAAAGTCAGCAGCTACACTTTTTGTAGCTGCTGACTTTTAATAAACAAAAAAAACAGTGTGGAACTCCGCTTTAAATAAAGCAATGGGCATATTCTGCATATAGGAAAGTATGCAGAATTTGTGCATCCCTAGTGAAGAAAACCCTTTATAAAGCTGAAATTGTACAGCCTCATGAAAGCAGGATAGCAAAACATTGTTACACAAAAATAGGCAGTTTTCAAACCTGACCAGAACATACCAGAGATCCTGGCAAGAGTAAGCAAATGAGTCACACGCAGACATAACCACGCCAAATGTGACATCTGAAGGGGGAGGAATCCGACCAGTGGAAATTCCACTTTTGGGTGCAATTCCGCTTTAAGTAAGATAATATCTGAGGCCTAAAAAGACACAAAATAGTGCAACACGGAGCTTGCAGCAAACAGCTCCGTGGGTCTAACCAGTACAGTCAAAAAGGTCAAACACCTGTGAGGCAGACACCCCCAGGCATAAGAATCCTGCAACAATTAACCACTTCAGCCCCGGAAGGATTTGCCCCCTTCCTGACCAGAGCCCTTTTTGCGATTCGGCACTGCGTTGCTTTAACTGACAATTGCGCGGTCGTGCGACGTTGTACCCAAACGAAATTTGTGTCCTTTTTTTCCCACAAATAGAGCTTTCTTTTGGTGGTATTTGATCACCGCTGCGTCATTTCTGATCGCCGCTATAAACAAAAGAAGAGCGACAATTTTGCAAAAAAAACCCACAAATTTCTTACTTTTTGCTAAAATACAAATAATAAAAAAAAAACATTTTTTTCATCGGTTCATCATTTGGCCGATTTATATTCTTCCTCATATTTGTGATAAAAAAAAAAATCGCAATCGGCGTTTGATTGGTTTGCGCAAAAGTTGCCGCGTTTACGGATGATGAGAATTCATTTCTGGCGTTCTTTTTTTTTTACTAGTAATAGCGGCGATCTGTGATTTTTAGCGGTCCTGCGATATTGCGGTGGACATGTCAGAACATTTTGACACTTTTTTGGGACCATTGGCATTTATACAGCAATCAGTGCTATAAAAATGCACTGATTACTGTGTAAATGCCATTAGCAGTGAAGGGGTTAACCTGCAGGGGGCACTCTAAGGGTTAACTATGTTCCCTGGGCGTGTTCTAACTTTCTTAGTGTTTGACTGGCAGGGGGAGGGGAGTGATCACAGCTTCCATGTAGAGGAAGGCTGTGATCACTCCCTTCCCCCTCTAACAGAACGGAGGTCCGTGTTTACTTACACGGACCCCCGTTCTTTCACTCCGGGGGGGGCATAGCGGGTAGCCGGCGGAGATCGAGTCCGCCGCACCCGCTCCCTGGCCCTCCCCGGACACAGTGAGTGCGCGGACGTGCCTCCGGCGGCGCGCTCACAGTGCGCGATCTGGCAGCCGCCGTCAGATGACGGCGGTTTGCGCAGGAGAGCCACCTTGTCGCCGTCAACCTGAGGTTGACGGTCGGCAAGTGGTTAAGGAAACATTACCCGTGATATAAAAGAATAACCCACTACCAAGTAGTTTGGATACACTTCTGATTACAAAAAAAAAAAAAATACATTTGGACAGACAAAAAATGGTGAAGAAAGCAAGTGATTAAACAAAAAAAAAAAAAGCAAAACAAAAAAAAACACATTTCTGGATAACTCCACTGCTGTCTCAAAGTAAATAAGTTTGCCTCGCATACATAGCACCCTTATGGCAAGGGAGACTATGATACACTGGAAATGTAAGTTACACCTTTCCAAAAGGTAGCGCCAATCCCTGACAGCAACTCGTCCATATTGTACAAACAAGATTTCAGCCTTGTGACTAATGAACCAAATAGACAGCCAATAACTGTCATAGGTCTTCACATGCGCTTTACATGTCCTATACAACTATCATAGCGGCAATGGCCTACGCAAGATCTTGAGAGAGTGCATAAAACAGGAAATGGATACAAAAAGATATCTAACTAATCAAGAAGTGGAAAATGAGGGGTTCTGTTGAAACCAAACCACGGTCAGGTAGACAAACTAAAATTTCAGCCACAACTGCCAGGAAAATTGTTTGCGATGCAAAGAAAAACCCAAATAACTTCAGGTGCAATAAAGGACTCTCTGAAATCATGTGATGTGGCTGTTTCAACATGCACAATAAGAAGGCACTAGAAGAAAGATGGGCTGCATGGTCAAGTCACCAGAAGAAAGCAATTACTACACAAATGCCACAAAGTATCCTGCTTACAATACGCAAAATAGCAGAGACAAGTCTCAAATCTTCTGGCACAAAGTCATTTGGAGTGATGAGACCAAAATTGAGCTTTTTAGCCACAACCATACATGCTACATTTGGAGAGGAGTCAACAAGGCCTCTGAAACACGGATGTGGATCGCTGATGTTTTGGGGATGTGCGAGCTACAAAGGCACACGGAATTTGGTCAAAATTGATGGCAAGATGAATGCAGTATGTTATCAAAAAAATTCATCAGCCAGCAAGCTGCGCATGGGACGTACTTGGACATTCCAACATGACAATGCTCCAAAACACAAGGCCAAGTCGACCTGTCATTGGCTACAGCAAAATAAAGTGAAGGTTCTGGAGTGGCCATCTCAGTCTCCTGACCTCAAGATCATTGAGCCACTCTGGGGAGATCTCAAACGTGCAGTTCATGCAAGACAGCCCAAGAATTTTCAGGAACTGGAGGCTTTTTGCCAAGAGGAATGGGCAGCTTTACCATCTGAGAAGATAAAGAGCCTCATCCACAAATGACTTCAAGCTGTCATTGATGTTAAAGGGGGCAATACACAGTATTAAGAAGTGGGGTATGTAAACTTTTGATCAGGGTCATTTGGGTAATTTCTGTTGTCATTATGATTTAAAAACAGTAAACACAGTTGATTGATAATACTTGGCTTCAGCCAAACACTAACCATGAGTGAAAGAAAAGTTTTGGCGTTATCATTCATAGTCTCTGAAAAATGGACAAGAAATCAAATTCTGCCAAGGTACGTAAACTTATGAGCACAACTGTATATATACACACATACAGTCAGGTCCATAAATATTGGGACATCAACGCAATTCTAATCTTTTTGGCTCTATATACCACCACAATAGATTTGAAATGCAACTAACAAGATGTGCTTTAACTGCAGACTTTCAGCTTTAATTTGAGGGTATTTACATCCAAATCAGGTGACCGGTGTAGGAATTACAACAGTTTGTATATGTGCCTCCTACTTTTTAAGGGACCAAAAGTAATGGGACAATTGGCTGCTCAGCTGTTCCATGGCCAGGTGTGTGTTATTCCCTCATTATCCCATTTATAAGGAGCAGATAAAAGGTACAGAGTTCATTTCAAGAGTGCTATTTGCATTTGGAATCTGTTGCTTTCAACTCTCAATATGAGATCCAAAGAGCTGTCACTATCAGTGAAGCTTGCCATCATTAGGCTGAAAAAAAGGGATTTTATTATAACTTACCATAAAATCCTTTTCTCTGAGTTCACTGACAGACGCAGCTCTTCATTAGACAAGTGGGGTTTATGCTCATATCACTAGGAGTAGACTAGGCAAAATAAAACAAAAGCATAGGTTGGCCCTTCCCAGGGGGCTGTCCTAACCTTAGTATATAACCCCCTGCTAGACAATAGCATATCAGTTCGTAACAAGCCGTACAAACTCAACAGAGGGGTGGGTGCTGCGTCTGTCAGTGAACTCAGAGAAAAGGATTTTACGGTAAGTTATAATCCCTTTATCCCTTATGTTCACTGACAGACGCAGCCCTTCATTAGACAAGTGGGGATGTCCCAAAGCTGTGTCAATCAAGAGGGGCAGGTAAACTATAACAACTGTACCCAACAAAAAAAGCTGTCTCGCCTACACTGCTGCTTGCAAAACTTTGCGGCCAAAAGCAGCATCCGCAGATGCTGAAACATCCACTTTGTAAAACTTAGTAAACGTGTGCACTGAAGCCCAAGTAGCCGCTTTGCACACCTGAGACACCGAAGCTTGGTGTCTATAAGCCCAGGAAGTACTAACTGCCCTGGTGGAATGAGCCGTGACTGGGAAAGGGGGAACTTCCTGATCCAACAAGAAATGGTAGCCGACGAGGCCGCCATGCCTTTGCGCGACCCTTCGGTCAGCAGAAATTAAGAATCAGACTTCCGAAAGGAAGCTGTAGAAAACAAATACACCCGCAAAGCCCTCACCACATCCAAAGAATGTAGTTCAAATTCCTTGGGATGCGACGGGTGCGGGCACAATGAGGGAAGAACAATATCCTCATTCAAATGAAAAGAAGAAACCACCTTTGGAAGGAAAGAAGGGGAAGGTCGCCAAACTGCCTTGTCCTTATGAAGGACCAAGTAAGGGGACTTGCAGGATAATGCTGCCAACTCAGACACCCGCCTAGCGGATGTAACAGCCACCAAGAAAGCCACTTTCTGTGACAATAATTGTAAGGGAATGTCCCTAATCTTCTCATATGGTGGCTTCTGAAGAACAGAGAGCACCAGATTCAAATCCCACGGCGCCAAAGGCGACCGTATCCGAGGAGCCACATGACGTACACCCTGTACAAAAGTACGAATCAACGAGTGTGACGCCAAGGGTCGCTGAAAAAGAAACGCCAGAGCTGAAATCTGACCCTTAAGCGTACTTAACGCCAGATTCTTGTCCAGTCCCTGCTGCAAAAAAGTCAGCACCCTGGACACCGCATAAGAGCGGGGATTCCAACCACCCGCCTCACACTAGGCAATATAGGCCTTCCAGGCCCTATAATAAATTTTACGTGAAGTACACTTGCGTGCTTCAATCATAGTAGGGATCACAGAGTTAGAGACACACCTATCCCTCAACACCTGGGACTCAATAGCCAAGCCGTCAAAGTCAGCGAGGGTAAAGCAGGGAGCAAGATGAGTCCCTGAGACAGTAGGTCTTCGCGAAGTGGAAGACACCACAGGACATCTGCCACCCTCTGTACCACATCGGCGTACCAAGGACGCAGAGGCCAATCCGGAGCTGCCAGGATTGTCGGAATTCCCTCTGCTTCTATCCTACGCAGAACCCGCGGCAGAGGCTTTAGAGGAGGAAAGACTTACAGTAGCCGATACCGTCCCCAGGGTGCCAACAGTGTGTCTGTGGCGACCGCCAACGGTTCTCTTGATCTGCACACAAGGGTCTGTACCTTGTGATTGAATCTGGAGGCCATGAGGTCCACCTCTGGCGTGCCCCACTTGAGGCAAATCTGGCGGAACACTTCAGGATGTGGGGACCATTCCCCCTGAACCAGAGTCCGGCGGCTGAGAAAGTCCGCCTGCCAGTTTTCCACGCCTGGAATGCAGATTGCGGAGAGTGCTGGCATGTGAAGCTCTGCCCATTGCAGGATCAGAGCCGCCTCCGCGGCTGCTGCCGAGCTTCTTATTCCACCCTGATGGTTCGCATATGACACAGCTGTGGCATTGTCCGACTGGACCCGGACAGGAAGGCCTCGCAGCCTCGCCGACCAATGGGACAGACAGTCTGATCGCTCTCAATTCCAGTACATTTATCGGAAGGCAAGCTTCCTGAGCTGACCAACGACCCTGGGCAGAGAACTGACCCAGGACCCCTCCCCAGCCCGATAGACTGGCATCCGTCGTTACTATCGACCAATTGAGGGGGGAGAAAACATTTTCCCATTTTTAGGGCTGGAGCCCGAATCCACCAAATCAAGGACCCTCGGGACTGATGATCCAGCCTGATCAGTCTGTCTAGGGATGGGGGGGGATTTGTCCCATTGCGACAAAATTGCCTTCTGCAGGAGCCGAGTGTGACTCTGGGTGTAAGGTATTGCTTCGAAAGACGACACCATGAGCCCCAGCACTCGCATACAGAACCGTAAGGAGGACCACTGGCGTGATAACAGGGTTCGCACTGCTGCCTGTAGTGTCAGGAGCTTGTTCGGTGGTAAAAACACCCTTGCCTGCACCGTGTCCAGAATCAGACCCAGGTATTCCAGACGGAAGGATGGAGTCATTGCTGACTTCTGCAGGTTGATCAGCCAACCAAATTCTTTTAGCGTGGACACCGTGATTATCACGTTCTCCTCCAGAGCTGCAGCTGACTCTGCTCTTAGGAGTAAATCGTTGAGGTGCGCTACCACCGTGATACCTCTCTCTCTCCACCCATCTCAACAGCGCCAGCATCGGGGCCACCACCTTGGTGAACACTCGGGGAGCCGAAGCCAGACTGAAGGGAAGTGCCACAAACTGGTAATGCAGATCCCCGACTGCGAAACGCAGGAAACGCTGGTGCCTGTGACAAACTGGAACGTGGAGATATGCGTCCTTGATATCCAGGGACGCCATGAATTCCCCTTGGTGCAGGGCGGCCACGACCGAGCGGATGGACTCCATCCTGAATCTTTGTCTTTACAAAGCAGTTTAGTGTCTTCAGGTCCAGAACTGGCCTGACACCGCCCTTTTTGGGCACCACAAAGAGGTTTGAATAAAACCCGTGAAATCTTTCCACCGTGGGTACCGGTACAATCACCCCCTGTTCGGCAAGCACCCGAACTGCGCCTAGAAGCGCCTGACGCCCCTGAGGGAGACTTAAATTCGAAGGGAAGAACCTTTCTGGGGGTAGAGAGATGAACTCTATCCTGTACCCGGAGGACACTACCTCCAACACCCACCGATCGTTCATGCGGGCAGTCCACCTGTCTGCGAACCCCAGTAACCGGCCCCCCACCCGTGAATCGGGGGGGGCAACCCATCATGCGGAGGCTGACTTATCCTTCGTTTTTTCAGACTTACGTTGTCAGGGCCTTTTACTGGGCCCAGCAAAAGCTTTACCGGACTTGAAGTCCTTACCCGCTGAGCCGAGTGCACGAAAAAATTTCTTCTGGCCTGAAGAAACAGGGCCCTGCCTACGGCGAAAATCTCGCCGTTTTGGCTCTGGAAGGAAAGTACTCTTCCCTCCCGTGAAATCCTTAATGATTTCATCCAACTGTGGGCCAAACAGACGCCCTCCCTGAAAGGAGAGATCCGTAAGAGCTTTCTTCGATGCCTGGTCGTCTGACCAAGAGCGGAGCCATAGCACCCACCTGATAACAATTGCAAAAACAGACATTTTTGACAGTATGGGAAGTAGGTCCAATGCAGTATCGCATAGATAGCGGAGACCCTCTTCCAAGTGTTGTGCCCGTTGCACCTCAGCCTGCGCACACTCACAAGTCAGACTGGAGTGTAATGTGGCAGCGCACTCCACAAGAGATTGTGCCGCCATAGCAGCCGCCAGAGCTGACAGCATGGCTGACCAAGCCAACAAGAACAGTGCCTTAGACACTGACTCCGTGCGGCGATCGGCCGCCTCTTTAAAGGACGGAGACCCCTCCAAAGGAATGGTCATTGCCTTATTCAGACGGCCCACCTGTGGGTCCACTGCTGGGGAAGCCCACCTCTTAGTGAAACTATCCTCAAAGGGATAACGAACAGCAAAGCGTTTGGGTAAAGCAAAGGAATTTTGGGGCCGCAGCCATTCCTTGAACACCGCCTGCTCAAAAACCTGATCATAAGGGTAGGCCCTGGGGGACCTAAGCGACCCACAAATATATGCAACTTCATGCGACTCCGCTGCTTGGTCAAGCCGCATGGACTCGCGAATATCAGTGACCAGAGCAGCCACTATCGTTTTGTCGTGTGATAATGAAGCCCCCTGATCATCCTCATCGTCTGAGGGTATCAGTTCATCCTCTGATAGCTCCATGGGAGTTCCCGTGAACACCGAGGTGCTCTCTGGTTCCGAATCCTCCCCCGAAGAATGACGGGCGGGCTTTTCTTGGGACCCCCCGGAGTCGGGACCGAACCCGCTCGGGGAAAAAATTCACCAAATATAGCCCTCAGCTGTTCCAAGGACACAAGGGACCCCGACATGGATTGCTGCTCCGCAGGTACCCCTGCCATAGCACTGCTGGCCTCTGACATCCCAGACTTCCGGCACCCCCACTGTGTGACCACCACCTCTACCCCACCAATCAGCCAGGGAGACCCGGAAGGATTGCACCCACCGCTACCAGCACCCAGGGAGGGCCTGCTATACTTGCTGTTTTGATGCCTCTGCGCTGTGACAGGAATGAGCACTGAAAAACGCTCCACTTCAAGAGCCTGCACCGCCGCATCTGTCAACCACGCTGTCCTAGCGAAAACGGAAGTGCTTCTGCCGTTTTTATCATTTCCCCGTAGTACCGAGGAAAGCCACTGGGGGCCGCCAGAGAACAGGCTGAAAACCGCATGGGCTACAGAAAAAAAGGGATTTTATTAAAACTTACCGTAAAATCCTTTTCTCCGAGTTCACTGACAGACGCAGCTCTTCATTGACTTTGTGGGGTTTTATGTTCGTCCCACTAGGAGTTAACTAGGCAGGGAAAAGAATCAGCTGGCCCCTCCTCTGGGGGCCGTCCTCTCTTCCTAGATCAAACCCCCTCACAGTATAGCTCTTCAGTTCGTACACAAGCCGTATAGAAACAGAGCCCAGAGGGGTGGGTGCTGCATCTGTCAGTGAACTCCGAGAAAAGGATTTTACCGTAAGTTTTAATAAAATCCCTTTTTCTCCTTACGTTCACTGACAGACGCAGCTCTTCATTGACTTTGTGGGGACGTCCCCAAGCTGTGTCAAAAAAGAGGGGTGTATAAAGGCTAACAACTGTACCCAACTGAACCCCTGAGGAGGCGCCAGTCGCACCTACACTGCCGCCTGCAAAACTTTGCGGCCAAAAGCAGCATCCGAAGATGCAAACACATCAACTTTGTAAAACTTAGTGAAAGTGTGAACCGAGGCCCACGTGGCCGCTTTGCACACCTGGGACACCGATGCCTGGTGTCTGAAAGCCCAGGAAGTACTAACCGCCCGGGTAGAGTGAGCCGTGACCGGAAAAGGGGGAACCTTGCCCCGAACAGAATACGCATGGATCACGTTTTTTCTAATCCAATGAGAAATCGTAGCCGAAGAGGCCGCCAATCCTTGCGGGCCCTCTGCCAGAACAAACAAGGCGTCAGCTTTTCGAAAGGGAGCTATAGCAGCCAAGTACACCCGTAAGGCCCTCACTACGTCCAAGGCATGCAACTCAAACTCCTTTGGGTGCGATGGACGAGGGCATAACGAAGGCAGGACAATATCTTCATTGATGTAAAAGGAAGAAACTACCTTCGGAAGAAAAGAAGAAGGAGAAGGTCGCAAGACCGCCTTATCCCTATGCATTATCAAATAAGGAGACTTGCACGATAGTGCAGCTAATTCCGACACCCGTCTGGCAGAAGTGATGGCGACTAAGAAGGCCACCTTCTGCGACAGAAATTGTACGGAAATCTCCATGATTTTCTCATAAGGTGGTTTCTGAAGAACAGAAAGCACCAGATTCAGATCCCACGGAGCCATCAGAGATCTTACCCGAGGCGCCACATGTCGCACACCTTGTACAAAGGTACGAATCAGAGAGTGCGAAGCTAAAGGTCTCTGAAAGAGTATGGCTAAAGCCGAGATCTGGCCCTTGAGAGTACTCAAAGCCAAATTCTTATTCAGGCCCTGCTGTAAAAAGGTCAGGACCCTGGACACGACAAAAGAGCGAGGGTTATAGCCCTCCGCCTCGCACCAAGCAATGTAAGCCTTCCAGGTGCGGTGATAAATCTTACGAGAAGTGCACTTGCGAGCTTTCAACAGAGTAGGGATTACGGAGTCGGCGACTCCCCTATCCCTCAGCACCTGGGACTCAATAGCCAAGCCGTCAAAGCCAGCGAGGGTAAAGCAGGGTGCAATATGGGTCCTTGAGACAGAAGATCGTCTCGCATCGGGAGCCGCCAAGGGGCGTCTGCCACCATTTGCACCACGTCGGCGTACCAGGTGCGCCGGGTCCAATCTGGGGCCACCAGAATTGTTGGTATCCCCTCCAGCATTATTCTGCGTACCAATCTCAGGAGCAGTCGTATCGGAGGGAAGGCGTACAGGAGATGATAATGGCTCCAGGGGGCCACCAGAGCGTCCGTGGCCACTGCCAACGGGTCCCTCGTTCTGGACACAAAGGTTCTCACTTTGTGATTGAACCGGGACGCCATGAGATCCACATCCGGCGTCCCCCATCTGTGGCAAATCTGATTGAACACCTCCGGGTGGAGGGATCACTCCCCCTGGTCCAGCTTCTGGCGACTGAGAAAGTCCGCCTGCCAGTTCTCCACAACTGGAATGTAAATTGCTGAGATTGCCGGAACGTGAAGTTCTGCCCAACGCAGTATCCAAGCTGCCTCTGCAGCCGCCGCTGGGCTCCTCGTGCCGCCCTGATGATTCACATACGCCACCGCTGTGGCATTGTCCGATTGATTTCGGATCGGACGGCCTTGCAATCTCCTTGTCCAATGAAAAAGACACAGTCTGATTGCTCTCAGCTCCAGCACGTTGATGGGCAGACGAGCCTCCTGGGCCGACCAACGGCCCTGGGCTGATAGCTGCCCCAGGACTCCACCCCAGCCCGTCAGGCTGGAGTCTGTGGTGATTATTATCCACTGAAGAGGCAGGAACGACTTCCCCTGAGTTAGGGCCGAGTCCCGAAGCCACCAGATCAGGGACACCCTGGTCTGGGGGCTCAGCCTGATCGGAAGATCCAACGACCGGTGGGACTTGTCCCACTGAGTCAGGATTGCTCGTTGGAGAAAATGCGTGTGACTCTGGGCAAAAGGCATTGCCTCGAACGACGAGACCATGAGCCCCAGCACCCTCATACAGAACCGTAAGGAAGACCGACGGTGCGACAGAAGGGTGCGCACAGCCAACTGTAAACACTGCAGTTTTTTCGGAGGGAGGAACACCTTTGCCTGAACTGTGTCCAATGAGATCCAGATACTCCAGACGGTGGGAAGGAGACAATGACGTTTTCTTCAGGTTTAGTAACCAGCCGAAGTCCAGCAGGGATGCCATCGTGATGCACACATTCTCCTCCAGATCCGAGGCAGAGTCCGCTCGCAGGAGCAGATCGTCCAGGTATGCCACTATGGCAATGCCTCTCTGACGCAGCAACGCCAACACCGGCGCTAGCAACTTTGTGAAGACCCAGGGTGCGGAGGTCAGGCCGAAGGGGAGAGCCACAAATTGAAAATGGCGATCCCCAACCGCGAACCGCAGGAAACGCTGATGTTGCGGATGGATGGGTACATGGAGGTACGCATTCCTTATGTCCAGCGACGCCAAAAATTCCCCCTGGTGAAGGGCGGCCATAACCGAGCGAACAGACTCCATCCGGAACTTTCACGCCCTGACGTACCTATTTAGGGCCTTCAGGTCCAGGATGGGCCGAAATCCCTCCCCTTTTTTGGGTACCACAGCGGTCGGAAATGTGAGCCAGCCACTGATCTGCGAACCCCAGAAGACGTCCCCCCACCCGACACTCAGGTGGGGGCAACCCATCAGGCTGAGGAAGACTTGTCTTCCGTCTTTTCTGTTTTGCGCTGCCACTGCCGTCTTCCGGCCCCTGCAGCAACCTTACTGGAACGGTTCCCTTTACTTGCCGCGCCCGGGGTGCGAAAAAGCTTCTTCTGACCCGAAGGAGAAGGCTCCTGTCTACGGCGAAACTCTCGCCTGCGGGGCTCCGGAAGGAAAGTACTCTTACCCCCCGTGACATCCTTGATGATTTCATCAAGACGCGAGCCAAATAGACGCCCACCCTGAAAAGGGAGGTCAGCCAAACCTCTTTTGGAAGCGTGGTCACCCGACCAGGAACGCAGCCAAAGAATTCGTCGAAGTCTGACGGCCGAGATCGATATTCTGGACAACAAGGGCAGAATATCCATGGCCGCCTCACACATGTATTTAATCCCTTGGAGTAAAAACTCAGCCTTCTGCGGCGCCTCCATCAGGCGACCGCCAACTAGGTCCTTCATGAGTTCTTCCATGCATTCAGCAAGATGCTTTGCAGCCATGGCCGAAGCCAGACCCGGTCGCACAGCAGAGCCCGCGTTCAAGAACAGGGACTTCAAAAGTGCCTCTGTCTTTCTATCAGCGGGATCCTTGAAGGAAGGGGTACCTTCCACAGGAATGGTAGTCGTCTTGGTAAGGCGTGCAATTGGTGGATCCACCATGGGTGATTCCCATTTGTTTAGGAAGCTCTCCTCAAAAGGATAGCGAACCGCAAAACGTGTTGTCAGTGAGGAGGAACGCTGTGGGCGCTGCCACTCACGATATAGGAAATGGTCAAAAAATTCATTGTAAGGATAAGTCTTGGGGGCCCTGGGGGGCCTAGAAGATCCGCACACATACGCAGCAGATCGTGATTCGCCATCTTGATCCAGCTGCAACTTAGTGTGAATGCCAGCGATAATTGCGGCCACTAGTGCTTTTTCTTGGTCAGCTGCCGGCCCCTGGTCCCCCTCAATTAGAACACTGTCACCACCCGTCTCCTCATCAGACAGGTCCGCAGGGGTCCCTGAGACCCCTGAGGCCACATCCGGCTCAGAATCCTCCCCTGATGATAAATGAGGGGGAGGGGGACGCTACCTGGGGACCCGCGGAGCGGCGTCCCAACAGGGAAAAAACTCATTGAAGACCGCCCGCAGCTGGTTAAGAAAAGCCCCTTGATCTGATTGCGTCGCTGCTGATGCCACCTCAGCAGGTTCAGCAGGGAGATCAGCCATAGCTTTCCCAGAAAAATGACACAGGGATGGAAGGGGCGCCCCCACACAGCCACACACCCACAGTTATCAGAGGACAGCACCCAGCCACCACCAGCACCCGGAGGGAGCCCAGCTATACTTGCTGTTCCGCTGACTTGTAGTGCAGATCGTCAATAAGAGCTGCCCGTATCACTGCCGTTCCTGAGAGGAGGGAGAAGCTGCAGCCACGTGTAGATTCGCAGAGCATGCAGTCAAAATGGCCGCTGTGAAACACTAGAGGCCGAACACCTTTCAGGAAACGTGCAGTACCGAAAATGGCCGCTCCGAGCGCTAGAGGGAAAGCCCCATAGTCTGAAAATGTCCGCGGCTACGGCAAAATGGCGGCCGATCGCCGCATGGCGATCCGGACGAGAAGGCCGGAACGATCGCGGCGGTGCTGGGGGGGGGGGGCGGGGTGTGGCAGGGGGCAAGATGGAGAGCGGTTCCCACCAGTGGCTATCCCCGGGACAATTGTGAAAATCACAAGGTTGTGTGCCGGTCGTCGGGCCCCCTTCATGCCCTTGAGAAAGGGGGGGGAAGGCAGGGCGCTCACTTACCAGTCCGACGCCACGGTAGCCACCCAAACGCAGACTTTCCGCCCCTGATGGCGGTATGCTGCAGGCCCAAAATCGCCCTGCCGAATTGCATCAGTAAAGGGGACCAACAGGGGAATTTCACCCGGAGCCGCCCGCACGGAACGGGCAAGATGCGGCGGGTCCCCCATAGCGGGACTGGCTTCGCATCATGTTGGCCAGGTCGGGGAAAGTACAGAGCTCCAGGACTCTCTATGCCCCGACTGGCTTCTTGATAGTAGATCATCTTGATTGTAGTAAAAAATAAAATCAAAAAGTAAAAATGGTCATAATAGGACCGCAGTTCCCCTATAGCAGGGAAGCCAGGTCAACTCCTTGCGAACTAGGCATTGAAACTGAAGAGCTATACTGTGAGGGGGTTTGATGTAGGAAGAGAGGATGGCCCCCAGGGGAGGGGCCAGCTGATTCTTTTCCCTGCCTAGTTAACTCCTAGTGGGACAAACATAAAACCCCACAAAGTCAATGAAGAGCTGTGTCTGTCAGTGAACGTAAGGAGAAATGGCCACTGCCATCCAAACATGCAGACTATGGCAAAATGGCGGCGAACGAACGGTCGTGGTGAAACGTCCGAACACAGTGCTCAAAACGATCAGTGCGGGGTGCGGTACTGCGAGGGGGGGGGGGCAGGAGGTGATGACTTATCCTTTAACCCTAGTGTGTCCCCACTAGTATGCCCCCACCGGTCAGCTACCTCAGACGGTGCCCAGGTGCCCACTCTCCGCGCCCCTAGGATGGAAGAAGGGTTCACTCACCGATCCGACGGCGCAGCGGAGCAGACTTTCCTCCCCATGGAGAGGGATGCTGCTGGCCAGGCCACTGGACAGGCACAAAACCAGTCACTGGGCACAAGTGGGTTTTAGCCACTGGCAACCCACACGGAACGGGCCCTATGCGGCGTGACCCCGCCAAGGCTAAGGGTAGCTCGCACAGACGTTGGCCGGACTGGGGAAAGTTTTTGGATTCTAGATATCCTCTATACCACCAGCCGGCTTCTTGATAGCAGTCTTCATCCGAAAAATCTCAGAAGACCGCAGATCCCATAGGGAACCAGGTCTAACTCCTTGCACTAGGCAAAAAAACTGATATGCTATTGTCTAGCAGGGGATTATATACTAAGGTGAGGACAGCCCCCTGGGAGGGGCCAACCTATGCTTTTGTTTTATTTTGCCTATTCTACTCCTAGTGATATGAGCATAAACCCCACTTGTCTAATGAAGGGCTACGTCTGTCAGTGAACGTAAGAGTAAACAAAACAAACCCATCAGAGAGATGGCAAAAACATTAGGTGTGGCCAAATCAACTGTTTGGAACATCCTTAAAAAGAAGACGCACCGGTGAGCTCAGCAACACCAAAAGACCCGGAAGCCCATGGAAAACAACTGTGGTGGATGACCGAAGAATTTTTTCCCTGGTGAAGAAAACACCCTTCACAAGTTGGCCAGATCAAGAACACTCTCCAAGAGGTAGGTGTATGTGTGTCAAAGTCAACAATCAAGAGAAGACTTCAGAGTGAATTCAAGAGTGAATAAAGAGGGTTTACCACAAGATGTAAACCATTGGTGAGCCTCAAAAACAGGAAGGCCAGATTAGTGTTTGCCAAACAACATCTAAAAAAGTCTTCAGTTCTGGAACAACATCCTATGGGCAGATGAGCCCAAGATCAACTTGTACCAGAGTGATGGGAAGAGAAGAGTATGGAAAAGGAAAGGAACTGCTCATGATCTAAAGCAGGGATGTCAAACTGGCGGCCCTGCAGCTGTGGCGAAACTACAAGTCCCATCATGCCTCTGCCTGTGGGAGTCATTCTTGTAATTGTCAGCCTTGCAATGCCTCATGGGATTTGTAGTTCTGCAACAGCTGGAGGGCCACCAGTTTGACACCTGTGATCTAAAGCATACCACCTCATCAGTGAAGCATGGTGGTGGTAGTGTCATGGCGTGGGCATGTATGGCTGCCAATGGAACTGGTTCTCTTGTATTTATTGATGTGACTGCTGACAAAAGCAGCAGGATGAATTCTGAAGTGTTTCGGGCAATATTATCTGCTCATATTCAGCCAAATGCTTCAGAACTCATTGGACGGCGCTTCACAGTGCAGATGGAAAATGACCCGAAGCATACTGCGAAAGCAACCAAAGAGTTTTTTAAGAGAAGGAAGTGGAATGTTATGCAATGGCCAAGTCAATCACCTGACCTGAAGCCGATTGAGCATGTATTTCACTTGCTGAAGACAAAACTGAAGGGAAAATTCCCCAAGAAAAAGCAGGAACTGAAGACAGTTGCAGTAGGTCTGGCAGAGCATCACCAGGGATGAAACCCGGCATCTGGTGATGTCTATACGTTCCAGACTGCAGGCTGTAAGTGACTGCAAAGGATTTGCAACAAAGTATTAAAAGTGAAAGTTTGATTTATGATTGTTAATCTGTCCCATTACTTTTGGTCCCTTAAAAAATGGGAGGCACATATACAAACTTGTAATTCCTACACCGTTCACCTGATTTGGATGTAAATATCCTCAAATTAAAGCTGAAAAGTCTGCAGTTCAAGAACATCTTGTTCGTTTCATTTCAAATCCATTGTGGTGGTGTATAGAGCCAAAGAGATTAGAATTGTTGATGTCCCAATATTTATGGACCTGACTGCACATACACACGCACACATACATACACACAGCATCTCACAAAAGTGAGTACACCCCTCACATTTTTGTAAATATTTTATTATATCTTTTCATGTGACAACACTGAAGAAATTACACTTTGCTACAATGCAAAGTAGTGAGTGTACAGCTTGTATAACAGAAAATTTGCTGTCCTCTAAAAAGAACAACACAGCCATTAACGTGTAAACCGCTGGCAACAAAAGTGGGTACACACCCCTAAGTAAAAATGTCCAAATTGGGCCTAAAGTGTCAATATTTTGTGTGGCCACCATTATTTTCCAGCACTACCTTAATCCTCTTGGGCATGGAGTTCACCAGCTTCACAGGTTGCCACTGGAGTCCTCTTCCCCTCCTTCATGGCAACATCACGGAGCTAGTGGATGTTAGAGACTTTGCGCTCATCCACCTTCCATTTGAGGATGCCCCACAGCTGCTCAATAGGGTTTAGGTCTGGAGAGGTGCTTGGCCAGTCAATCAGCTTTATCCTGAGCTTCTTTAGCAAGGCAGTGGTCATTTTGGAAGTGTGTTTGGGGTCATTATGTTGGAATACTGCCCTGTGGCTCAGTCTCCAAAGGGAGGGAATCATGCTCTGTTTCAGTATGTCACAGTACATCTTGGCATTCATGATTCCCTCAATGAACTGTAGCTCCCCAGTTCTGGCAGCACTCATACATCCCCAGCCCATGATACTCCCACCACCATGCTTGACAATAGGCAAGACACACTTGTCTTTGTAGTCCTCACCTGGTTGCCACCACACACACTTGACACCATCTGAACCAAATAGGTTTATCTTGGTCTCATCAGAACACAGAACACGGTTTCAGTAATCCATGTCCTTAGTCTACTTGTCTTCAGAAAACTGCGGGCTTTCTTGTGCATCTTTAGAAGAGGCTTCCTTCTGGTATGAGAACCATGCAAACCAATTAGAGGCAGTGTGCGGCGTATAGTCTGAGCACTGACAGGCTGACCCCACACTCCTTCAACCTCTGCAGCAATGCTGGCAGCACTCATACATCTATTTCCCAAAGACAACCTCTGGATATGACGCTGAGCACGTGCACTCAAACTTCTTTGGTCGACCATGGTGAGGCCTGTTCTGAGAGAACCTGTCCCGTTAATCCGCTGTATGGTATTGGCCACCATGCTGTAGCTCAGTTTCAGGGTCTTGGCAATCATCTTATAGTCTAAGCCAGTGATGGCAAACCTTGGCACCCCAGATGTTTTGGAACTACATTTCCCATGACGTACAACAACAATACAGAGTGCATGCGCTTCGTGGGAAATGTAGTTCTAAAACATCTGAGTTGCCAAGGTTCGCCATCATTGGCTTAGGCCATCTTTATGTAGAGCAATTCTTTTTTTCAGATCCTCAGAGAATTCTTTGCCTTGAGGTGCCATGTTGAACTTCCAGTGACCAGTATGAGAGAGTGAGAGCAATAACACCAAATTTAACACATTTGCTCCCCATTCGCACCTGAGACCTTGTAATACTAACGAGTCACATGACACCAGGGAGGGGGGTGTACTCACTTTTGTTGCCAGCGGTTTAGACATTAATGGCTGTGTGTTGAGTTATTTTGAGGGGACAGCAAATTTACACTGTTATACAAAAGGTACACTCACTACTTTACATGTAATGTGGATGTAAACCCGGAAGAGCAAGTCTGGGAAATACACAGACGATCAGCCCCATGCTCTGTGAGTGACAAACAATTTGCTTATCTCCTTCACAGAGCAGAGAAAGTTTCACACTCCCCTCTCCCTCCCTCCTCAATCTCTCAGTTTAGAGGTTGGTGGGGAGGCTTGTGAGATCACAACTCCACCCACCGAGCTCCAGCAAAGAAAGCCACCCACGGATTTCAGTGTTTTACACAGCTGCAAGTGCTTATAGGAAGGACATTTGCAAGGTAGGGAGGTATACATGCAGGAGGCTTGCATGTATATATACATTAATACTGTGCCATTAGTTTATACTGGGTGAGTGGTGGGTTTACATACACCTCTAGCAAAGTGTAATTTCTTCAGTGTTGTCACATGAAAAGATGTAATAAAAAATTCCCAAAAATGTGATGGGCACACTCACTTTTGTACACACACACACACACACACGCATACTTACATACACAGTGACTTGAAAAAGCATTCAAACCCCTTGAAATTTTCCATATATGTTACACCCAAAAATGGAAATGTATTTTATTGGGATTTTATGTGATAGACCAACACAAAGTGGCACATAATTGTAAAGTGGAAGGAAAATTATAAATGGTTTTCAATTTTTTTTACAAATAAATATCTGAAAAGTGTGGCGTGCATTTGTATTCAGGCCCCAAGTCAATACTTTGTAGAAACACCTTTAGCTGCAATTACATCTGCAAGTCTATTTGGGGATGTCTCTACCAGCTTTGCATATCAAGAGATTGTAATTTTTGCCCATTCTTTGCAAAATAGCTCAAGCTCTGTCAGATTGGATGGAGAGCATCTGAACAGCAATTTTCAAGTCTTGCCACCGATGCTCAATGGGATGTAGGTCTGGACTTGGAATGGTTTAGATCAAAGCATATTCATGTGTTAAAATGACCCAGTCAATTGTAGCTCTGGCTGTATGTTTAGGGTTCTTGTCAAGCTGGAATGTAAACCTCCACCCCCGTCTCAAGTCTTTTGCAGACTGACAGGTTTTCAGATTGCCCTGTATTTGGCCATATCCATCTTCCCATCAACTCTGACCAGTTTCCCTGTCCCTGCTGAAAAAAGCATCCCCACAACATGATGCTGCCACCACCATGGTTCACGGTAGGGATGATGTGTTCAGGGTGATGTGCAGTGTTAGTTTTCCATGACATATAGAGATTTGCTTTTAGGTCAAAAAATTTAATTGGTCTCATCTGACCAGAGCACTCTCTTCCATATGTTTGCCGTGTCCCCCACATGGCTTCTCGCAAAATGAAAATAGGACTTCTTATGGCTTTCTTTCAACAATGTCTCTCTTCTTGCCACTCTTCCATAAAGGCCAGATTTGTGGCGTGCATGACTAATACTTGTCTTGTGGACAAATTCTCCCACCTGAGCTGTGGCTTGCAAATGAATAATTTTTCAAGGCACTGTGTGTGTTATTTAATTTGTGTTGTGAGTGCATAGACTAGTGGTAGCAGCTCCAGGGAGATCTCGTGGTAAAAATAGGATTTATTTATTTATTTTGACTTACCGTAAAATCCTTTTCTCTGAGTTCATTGACAGACGCAGCGCCTCTTATTCTTGGCATGTGGGGTATGCACCTTTTACCAGGAGTAGACTAGGCAGAACATAGTTCAGACAAAAAAGCAAGCTAGCCCCTCCCAGGGGGCAGTCCTCACTCTGCATAACCCCCTACGCCCTGCTAGCACTTCAGTTCGTAACAAGCAGTACAAACTCAGAACACAGAGGGGTGGGTGCTGCGTCCGTCAATTAACTCAGAGAATTGGATTTTACGGTAAGTCAAAAAAAATCCTATTTTCTCTTTTGTTCATTGACGGACGCAGCCTCTTCTTCTTGACATGTATGGACCTCCCAAAGCAGTGTCAACCAAAGAGGGGTGGGTAACACAATAACCGTACCCAACAGAAAACTCTTCAGGAGGCACCAAACGCGCCTACACCGCGGCCTGCAAAACTTTGCAGCCAAAAGCAGCTTCCGCAGATGCGGACACATCAACTTTGTAAAACTTCGCAAAGGTGTGCACAGAGGTCCAAGTGGCAGCCTTGCACACCTGAGACACCGACGCTTGGTGTCAGAAAGCCCAGGAAGTACTAATCGCCCTGGTGGAATGAGCCGTGACCGGAAAAGGGGGTTCTCGACCCTGAACCTCATGCGCACAGGTCACAGTCTGTCTGATCCAACGAGAGATAGTGGCCGACGAGGCCGCCAGTCCTTTGTGCGGTCCATCCGCCACCACAAACAGTGCATCCGACCTCCGAAAGGAGGCCATAGCTGTCAAATACACCCGCAGAGCCCTAACCACATCCAAGGAGTGCAAAGCAACCTCCCTAGGATGTGCCGGGCGTGGACACAAAGGAGGAAGCACAATGTCCACATTAATGTGAAAAGAGGAAACTACTTTCAGTAGAAACAAAGGAGATGGGCGCAGCACCGCCTTGTCCTTATGCAGGACCAAGTAGGGAGACCTACAAGACAAAGTCACCAACTCAAACACCCGCCTGGCGGACGTGATGGCCACCAAAAAGGCCACCTTTTGCGAGAGCAACAGCAAAGCAATGTCTCCTATCTTTTCATATGGCGGCTTCTGCAGTACTGAAAGTACCAGGTTCAGATCCCACGGTGCAGGGGCGAGCGCACCTGAGGGGCCACATGACGTACCCCCTGTACAAATGTACGAATCAAAGAGTGCTTCGCTAACAGACGCTGGAAAAGAATCGCTAGGGCAGAATCTGCCCCTTGAGGGTACTCAATGCCAGTTTTTGATCCAGGCCTTGCTGAAGAAAGGCCAGCACATGAGCCACTGAAAAGGAACGGGGGGGTTCCACCCCCCCCAGCCTCACACCAAGCAATATAAGCCTTCCAGCTGCGGTGATAAATCTTGCGTGACGTGGACTTGCGTGCCTTAAGCATGGTGGGGATCACGGACACAGAGACCCCCCTATCCCTCAATACCTGGGATTCAATAGCCAGGCCATCAAAGCCAGCGAGTGTAAAGCCGGGTGCAGGATGGGCCCCTGCGACAGCAGATCTTCGCGGAAGCCGCCAGGGAACATCCATACCACGTCGGCGTACCAAGGACGCCGAGGCCAATCCGGAGCCACCAGGATAGCCGGAATCCCCTCCACTTCTATCCTGCGCAACAGGCACGGAAGAAGCTTGAGAGGAGGGAAGGCGTAAAGGAGCCGGTACAGAGACCATGGAGCCACAAGGGCGTCCGCCAACAGATCCCTTGCTCTGCACACAAAGGTTCACACCTTGCAATTGAACCGGGACGCCAGCAAGTCCACGTCTGGCGTGCCCCACCTCTGGCAGATCGGACGGAACACTTCTGGATGCAGTGACCACTCTCCCTGATCCAGAGTCTGGCGACTGAGAAAGTCCGCCTGCCAATTTTCTACGCCCCCAATGTAAACGGCGGAGATGGCCAGCACATGAAGCTCTGCCCACCTCAAGATGTGGGCCACTTCCGCGGCTGCTGCCACGCTCTTTGTGCCGCCCCAATGGTTTACATACACCACCGCCGTGGCGTTGTCCGACTGCATCTGAACCGGTCAACCGCGCAACCTCTCCGACCAATGGGAGAGGCAGAGCCCAATGGCCCGCAGTTCCAGCACGTTGATCGGAAGGCGGACTCCTCCGATGACCATCGGCCCTGGGCAGACAACCTCTCCAGCCCGCTAGGCTGGCATCGGTCGTGACAATCGTCCACTACAGGGGAAGAGACGACTTCCCCAGACTCAACGCCGGGGCCTATAGCCACCAGGCAAGACCCCCCCCCCCTCAGACTGATGATCCAAACTGATCATCCGATCCAGAGACAATGGAGACTTGTCCCACTGCAGCAGAATCGCCCG
>BLSH010262760.1:201421-216252 GCA_018402905.1 Glandirana rugosa
AAAAAAAAAAAAAAAAAAAAAAAAAAAAGGTACATGTACCTTTTTTTCCCCTGCACTAGGATCACATCACATGGGTGTTCTCACCCAATGCGATCCATTTCATGTGCGAGTGCACAGTTCGCACTACGATCTGAGAAGAAAACTGGGGGTGTCATTAACTTTGTAATGACCCCCGCCAGCAGTTCGCAGAAGGCAATGTGAACTGCCAGTGGGAGTGATGCGATGTGGGAACCGGCTCTGTAATCGCGCTTGTTCCTGTATCGCACAAAGTCTGAAGAAGGGATAAAAATGTGATTTTATCACCGGTTTGCATTGACGTCAATGCGTATTTCTGCCCTCTCTTTAAGCCATGTTTCTCCGTCCCCATTTAAAATCAATGGTTCCCTATGGAAACCCATTGATTTGAATAGAAGTCACACCAGAAGTCGGATCATGATCATCCGACTTGCGGTGCGACTTGTGTGCTGAGGATCTTGAAGGGGATCGTCCCGCAAAAATGAAAAGAAAATTTGCGTGGGGCTCCATACCAGACCCTTATCTGAGCACGCAGCCCAGCAGGTCAGGAAAGGATGAGGAAAAGGGCCCTGGTCGGTGGTTGTCGGGGTCTGTGGGCGGGGGCTTATTGGAATCCGGAAGCCCCCAGATCCCCACCCTATGTGTACATTGTACCCCTATCCATTCATATAAACAAAAAAAAAAAAAGTGTAAAAAAAAAAAAAAAAAAAAAAAAAAAAAAAAAAAACCACACACACCCCGCCCCCTTATTACATCACCACCCCATCATGCCTCGGGTGGTGACATAAGGGGGTGGGGCCTGCAGATGACATCAGCAGGTGGCCCCACCCCATGCCAATATAAGTGAATGTACAGCGTGGAGCCAGCATTAGTCCGAGAGATTGCATTGGGTCAACATCGGAAAAAGAACAGAGAAAGAACAGAGGGAGAACACAGCGAAGAAGACCCAGCAGAAGAAAGACGATGCCGGAGGGAGAAGACTGATTAGAGCTGATTTGATAAAATACTTTAAAAACCTATATACTGTTTTTGACATTTTTTGTTTAGGTGAATGGGTAGGGGTACAATGTACCCCATACTCATTCACAGAGTGGGGGGCTGGGATCTGGGAGCCCCCTTAAAGGGGGCTTCCAGATTCCAATAAGCCCCCGCAGACCCCGACAACCACCGGCCAGGGTTGTCAGTTGGAGGCCCTTCTTATCAACATGGGGACAAGGTGCTTTGGGGTGGGGGGTGCAGGATCCCCCCCATGCTGAGAGCATGCGGCCTGGTATGGTCCAGGAAGAGGGAGGGGCTCGCTCGTCTCCCGTTTCCTGACCTGCTGGGCTGCGTGCTCGGATAAGGGTTTGGTATGGATTTGGGGGGGGGGGGAACCCCCACACCACTTTTTTTTTTTCTGTGGGGGTTACCCTTAAAATCCATACCAGACTGAAGGGTCTGGTACCTCTTGGGGGGGGGGGGGACCCCACGCAAAATTTTTTGTTTCATTTTTGCGGGGGTTCCCCTTCAAGATCCTCAGCACACAAGTCGTACTGCAAGTCGGATAAACATGATCCAACTTCTGGTGAGACTTCTATTTAAATCAATGGGCTCCCATAGGGAACCATTGATTTTGAATAGGGACAGAGAAACGCCTGACGAGGCTTAACGCTGTGTATATACGTTGAGCTGCTTTTACCAGCGTCAAAAAACAGCTCTAGCGCTGGAGACTCAGAATGCGCTAGTCCTGGGGTTTTTTGTAGCTTTAAAAACACCTATGCCCCTTACAGCTCAAAAATGTGTGTGTGTGTGTGTGTGTGTGTGTGTGTGTGTGTCCACTGGATAACATGGAGGGGAGTTTTTAAGCTGTAAAAAAAAAAAAAAAATCTCAAAAAAACGCAGATTTAAAAATGTCTGTGTGTATGAGGCCTAAATGTTGCGCTCAAAATATGCCTGTAATCATCCTAATGTGCATAGACGCACAGGAGAACATTTGTGCTCTGCCTGTAGAAGCAGCTCAAACTCCTGTAGAAGCGATGTTTAGCAATAAAAAAAAAAAAAAAAAAAAAAAAAAAAGCACAACACACACTTCTTTATTCCCAGAAGGAAAAAGCAGTTTGCTGGAATTTGTACAGAGCAGCGACGAACCTCCTCTTTTGGGTCCCACTCCAGTGTTCCTGGCTGCTCCTCTTCTGTAACTGCGGCTTGCTATGGTGGCGCTTGTGCAGGCTAAACCCTGAGCTGCACTGCCTGCATCCAGACACAGACAGCTCCCCCGTCACTGAAATTCACTGAGTCTCAGCAAAGCCTATGAGAGCAGGGAGAGAGGACAGAGCCACTACAGACAAGCACAGCGCTGGATAGGGTGAGGGGGAAATACGGTTGCAGAAACATTTTTTACCTTAATGCAGGGTATGCGTGAAGATAAAAAAAATATTTAGGATTTAGAAACCACTTTAATAATGCTTTAACTTCTGGGTCTAGCAAGAATATATCAGCAGAGTAGCATGTGGAGAGAGGAAAACTCCAAAGGATACAGATAGCAATTGGGGTTGTGATCGGTGCCAAAACTAAGCATTTGCACAAGTATCGGTACTCGTGCAAATGCTCCGATACCTGAAACAGATACTTTCAGGCTCAGTTCTTTCAGCTGACAGTGGGAGTCCCCCACTGACAGCTGAAAAGTAAGAAATATTTTTTAAAAAGCCGGCAATTGCCAGTTGTTTAGTTGCAGGCCGTCGTGTCCAAACATTCTGCTACTATATAAATACATTCCAATATTTTAATGAACAAGACTTTTCTACACTAACACTAAAGCAATGTCCATAGTCTTGCTGGAAAGGATAAAAGTAATAGAAGTGCTGACCAAAATCCACAAAAAACAAAAACCACACACTGAAAAGATGTGCAGGCCGCCAATGCCAAAATTCTTTTGAAAAGAACTGCCTGGCTGTTAACGAGAACATACTGACTGACCTGGAAAAAAAAAAAAAAAAAAAAAAAACACATACAGCTAGTGAAGTCAGAGCAAGGTCTGCATACTTGTTCTAAGTCCGTGACTCAAAGTACCGATGCCAAATCGTCACCATGACAGCATAACAAGTAACATTTTCAGAAGTCTACATATTTCCCACACTGCAGCTTTCCATTAAACGAAAACTGTGCTGACAGACCGCCTATATTTCAATGCCATACTCTCCTCCTACAAATGCCGGTTCCCTGGCTGTAATGCTAATCCAATGGCTTGAATATTTTATGATTCACTGGCTTATCAATTATTTTAAATCAGCTGGTATAACAATACTGAACCCAAAGACAGGGCAATTAGCATCTTCAGAAGTCAGCAACCCTGGAAATACTTGGAACTTCTCTTTGGTTTCCTTGAAATGAGAACTCATATATATTATAAGGTAAAAATGAATAGCTCACCACCATGTCCCGTACAGATTATATTGTTGTGTCACACACCCCTGCTTCCTAATTTAATTGATGTGGGATTTGGCACTCGCGTACTCTCCGACCACTCCCCATACTGGGCTACATTACGTCTTCAGACTCCCCCCGGCTTTCTACACTCCCTGATGTGGAAAACCTGGAAAGGGAGTGGGACTTTTATTTTTGTACCAATTTGGGTTCTGCCCCATTTGGGACGATTTGGGGGGTGTTCAAGTTGCATTCTTGACTGCCCACATCACTAGATATAAGGCCTCCTCCAGATTGGTGATGCAGCAAGTGGAAGATCGTCGTCTGCAGAACAAGTTTTTCAGAATGACCCTACTGCAGCGAATGCTTCTCTAATGAGAATGCAGACCAGACTTGTCAATTAACTCCATTTAGAAAAAGCTAAAACCGTAAGCAGCGCATATTCAAACATGGTGAAAGGGCTGGCAAATTGCTTGCCTACATGGCACACCCCGACCATAAATTCCCTGTGGTGGTTACTCTACAAACCACCATGGGAGATGCAATCACCAACTCTGACCTTGTAGCTAGAAAGTTCAAAATGTTTTCAGATCTTTACTCCTCTACGGCTCGATATTCTTACAGCGAACTGTCTGAATTCCTGCAAAATACAGGCTTTCCTATACTAACACCCTCACAGATTAACCAGCTAGAGGCCCCGATTACAGTCACTAATATTGAGGAGGCCTTGGTACGTCTTCCACCCTCTAAAGCACCAGGGTCAGACCGGCTCCCTTTAGAATTCTACACTCAATTGAGTGAGATTCTTGCCCCTAAGCCTATACCTACATGTTTGACTCTTTCACCACAACTATCTCTATGGGAGAAGCACTCAGTTTTAACCCCCAAGCCTGGAAAAGACCCCACATTCACTGAGTCATACCATCCTATCTCTTTGTTACAGCTGGATGTTAAAATCCTTGCAAAAATGTTAGCACTATGGCTTAATAAGGTTATACTACTTAGCCTGATTCACTCAGATCAAGTGGGCTTTATTCCCAATAAAAACACTGCCTTTAATATTAGGCAACTCTTCATTAACCTTCAGGCACCCGACAATGCAACGGGCTCCAGAGTAATGTTTAACCTAGACACCACCAAGGCGTTTGACTCGGTGGAGTGGGGGCATCTATGAGAATGTCTTTCCAGGTTTGGTTTTGGCCCGAATTTCATCAAATGGCTTCAAATCCTATATCAGGCGCCCACAACATGTATCCAGGTTAATGGCAGGGTTTCAGACCCTTTTCCTCATGAGGCACGCGGCAAGACTGCCCCATTTCTCCGCTGCTCTATGCATTGGCTGTGGAACCTCTTGCCATTGCAATTAGAACACACCCAGACATTAGAGGTCTTCGCTTGGGTCAGCTGTCCAAGTCAGTCACTATGCATGCAGATGACATGCTTCTGTATCTGGAGGATGTGGGTCCATCACTATCGGCCACTTTGCAACTTAAACAATTTTCGGGGTAACAAATTAACTGGACCAAATCTCAGATTCTCCCTCTGGACTTGGACGCTCCCACTATTGAACAGACCTCCTTTCCTTTGGTAGGAACAAGCCAGATTCATTATCTGGGAGTCCAGATAAGATTGCTGCCGGGGACCCCAGAAGAGGAGGATCAGGGCCACTCTGTGCAATACTACTGCACAGAGAAGGTAAGTATAACATGTTTGTTAGTTTACTAAAAAAAAAAAAAAAAAAAAACAGAACCCACACGTGTTGACTTTAACACTTTAATGTTGAACCCTTATACACAGCGCTTAAATACAAAACACAGATGTGGTCTTGGCCTCCTCTGGGGGTTATGGGGCAAATCAATCTAATAAAAAAAAAAAAAAATGATACTACTCCCTAAACTCCTTCTCTTGTTTTGGCATGCCCCTCTATACATTCCCCCTGGTATATTTAAATCTATGGAATGTAATCAATACATTTATCTGGGGTAATTCCCGGCATAAGCTGTCATAGCGTACTCTGATACATCCCACAAACCTAGGCGGTGCAGCCCATCCGACCTCAATCTATACTACATAGAGTGGGTACGGAAAGTATTCAGACCCCCTTAAATTTTTCACTCTGTTATATTGCAGCCATTTGCTAAAATCATTTAAGTTCATTTATTTTCCTCATTAATGTACACACGGCACCCCATATTGACAGAAAAACACAGAATTGTTGACATTTTTACAGATTTATTAAAAAAGGAAAACTGAAATATCACATGGTCCTAAGTATTTAGACCCTTTGCTGTGACACTCATATTTAACTCAGGTGCTGTCCATTTCTTATGATCATCCTTGAGAGGGTTCTACACCTTCATTTGAGTCCAGCTGTGTTTGATTATACTGATTGGACTTGATTAGGAAAGCCACACACCTGTCTATATAAGACCTTAAAGCTCACAGTGTATGTCAGAGCAAATAAGAATCATGAGGTCAAAAGGAACTGCCTGAAGAGCTGAGGCAGAATTGTGGCAAGGCACAGATCTGGCCAAGGTTACAAAAAAATGTCTGCTGCACTTAAGGTTCCTAAGAGCACAGTGGCCTCCATAATCCTTAAATGGAAGACATTTGGGATGACCAGAACCCTTCCTGGAGCTGGCCGTCCGGCCAACCTGAGCTATCGGGGGAGAAGAGCCTGAAAAACACCTGAAGGACTCCAAGATGGTGAGAAATAAGATTCTCTGGTCTGATGAGACCAAGACAGAACTTTTTGGCCTTAATTCTAAGTGGTATGTGTGGAGAAAACCAGGCACTGCTCATCACCTGTCCAATACAGTCCCAACAATGAAGCATGGTGGTGGCAGCATCATGCTGTGGGGGTGTTTTTCAGCTGCAGGGACAGGACGACTGGTTGCAATTGAGGGAAAGATGAATGCGGCCAAGTACAGGGATATCCTGGACGAAAACCTTCTCCAGAGTGCTCAGGACCTCAGACTGGGCCGAAGGTTTACCTTCCAACAAGACAATGACCTTAAGCACACAGCTCAAATAACGAAGGAGTGGCTTCACAACAACTCCGTGACTGTTCTTGAATGGCCCAGCCAGAGCCCTGGCTTAAACCCAATTGAGAATCTCTGGAGAGACCTAAAAATGACTGTCCACCAACAATTACCATCCAACCTGACAGGACTGGAGAGGATCTGCAAGGAGGAATGGCAGAGGATCCCCAAATCCAGGTGTGAAAACTTGTTGCATCTTTCCCAAAAAGACTCATGGCTGTATTAGATCAAAAGGGTGCTAATACTAAATACTGAGCAAAGGGTCTGAATACTTAGGACCATGTGATATTTCAGTTTTTTTTTTTTTTTTAATATAAATCTGCAAAAAGGTCAACAATTCTGTGTTTTTCTGTCAATATGGGGTGCTGTGTGTACATTAATGAGGGGAAAAATGAACTTAAATGATTTTAGCAAATGGCTGCAATATAACAAATAGTGAAAAATTTAAGGGGGGTCTGAATACTTTCCGTACCCACTGTAGCTTCCCAATTATCCCATTTTTTTCTATTTCAATAATGAAGATAGATACCTCACCCTAGTGTATCTTAACCCCCCTTTATCCAATTGCTCACCCTTTTCAAATCATCCTATGTGGTTTACGAGAGGCATTTCACCGGGGACAGATGTTATTCCACCATTGTAAAATATGGTAGTTGGCTATGAAACACAAAAGCCCCCCAGTTTCACACCCATACACCTCTGTGGGGTTATGCGCAACTGCCTGAGGTGTCCATGGTTCTCGATTTTGAAATCTGGTTAGACAGGGGGGTCATTTACCTGTCACATATCCTCTCTGTTGGTAGGGTGGTATCATTCCAGGAACTCAGGTCTGGGTTTAGACTGCTTAACCATATGTTTAAGACCTCATACACGGACGTTTTTTGAAGCCGGCGTTTTTTGCAGCTCTCCATGTTACTCAATTGCCCCATAAAAACGCTGACGTTTTTGAGCTGTAGATGGCGTCGGCGTTCGTGAGCTGAAACTAGAACCCACGGCCAGCGCGTTCTGAGGCTGTAACGTTTTGGTGTTTTGACGCCGAAAAAACGCTCACCAACGCCAACTAACGCCGTACCGGCGTTAACCGGCGTTTTTAGGTTGAAAAATAGCAGAGGGGTGATTTTTTAAAAAAAAACACCTATTGACGCCGACGCTCACTAATGCCAATGCATAACACCGGAAAACGCCAATTTTTTTTCCTTGACGTCTGGCCCGATGTTTTATTTTTAAAGAAACATCCGTGTGTATGAGGCCTTACCGTTACCTCTAACTTCACCATGTGATCGATACCCAATTTGAGGCTCCGTTCCAAGCCTTGAGTCCCTGTACTTAGTGGAGTTAATGAGTGACCAGGACCCTAAGAAACTAATTTCTACATTATATAACAGTCTAATGTTGCCTGCTGCTACTACTTTGACCTACCAATTAGAAAACACGCTGGGAAATAGACGCTGGTGAAAAATAGTAGATGCGGACTGGGATGAAGTCTTAAAACAACTGCAAACTAGTTTCTCCCAAACTCTGACCGACTGACCCACTTATACATTTTACATAGGTCCTACTCAACACCTCTCTAAAATACCAGACAGACCATGTCCTATGTGTAACAAACCCAGAGGTACATTCTATCACTTGTTATGGTCCTGCCCCGATATCTAAGGGTCCTGGATGCAAGTGGTTAAATTTCTCCATGACCAAACAGCTCCCCCTTGACCCTATGCCCCAAACAATGCTGGTTGGGTCTCCTTCCATCGCCTGAGGGCAAACACCTCCATATTTTCCTACAGGAGTGAATCTTTATGGCCAGAATGATGATTCTCAGAGAGACTCCGCCGACAATCCAACAGTGGATTAGGGTTCTCAATGCCACCCTACCTTATAAAAAAAAAAAAAAAAAAAAAAAAAAAAAGTATTGTATACACAGATGCAGCCCACGTAAATACCATAAGATCTGAGACCTGTGGTTGGACAATTCCTTGACCTGTATAGAAGAGGAATAGTATACATTCCTCTGCTCATCTGTGAGTAATGCATGTAAATCTGTGCAAGTTCTACACCCTGGTCCTCCATGGGGTACATTAATTTACTCTTTTATAAGTGAATGCATACCATTCAATGCTATTGATAACAGTATATCATCGCGAATATCCATTGTATGTTTGCAACTTTTTCTTTATGGTACCGCAAATACAACTTAATTGATATCCTAATTCCGTATGACGCTGTCACTATGTGTACTGCATTAACAGCGCTTGTTGCACTAAGTATCTCTCTTCTTTTTTACAATAAAGAGTAGGTTATTGATTAAAAAAAAAACTGAATAGCCCAAAAAGGGAAAAAAAAAAAAAAAAAAAAAAAAGGAAAAATAACAAAACCACTTCCTCTGAACCCAGGTTATCCTTGACCCACTCCAACATGTGACTGGAAAGTGGAAGTGGAAGCATTACATTGATGAGCTCATCTCAGTCACTCTGCTTTCCCTTCCTATCTGCATGCTTCCTGACAGCAAACAGATTAGCTCCTTGTAATGGTTCTTTCTCCCAGACTCTAGTCCTGTTGTACAGGGACTGGAGGCAGATACAGGGTTAAATTTAGGCATTTACCCGGACTGCATTTAAAAAATACATTTAATGATGTATTAATGATAGAGCTGTATTATGCATCTTTTATATCTGCTTAGAGTTCCGTTTTAACCACTTGCTGACAGCCTAGTTGGGAAAATACATTACTATGCAGTTTAACCACTTCAGCCCTGGAAGGATTTCCCAGGTTAGGACAAGAGCATTTTTTGTGATTCGCCACTACGTCACTTTAACTGACAATTGCACGGTCATGCGACGTTCTACCCAAACTAAATTTGTGTCCTTTTTTCCCCACAAATAGAGCTTTCTTTTGGTGGTATTTTATCACCTCTGCGTCATTTCTGATCGCCGCTATAAACAAAAAGGAGCGACAATTTTGCCACTTTTTGCTAAAATGCAAACAAAAAAAAATAAACATTTTTTTTTCATCGGTTTTGGCCGATTTACATTCTTCTTCGTATTTTTGGTAAAAAAAAAAAAAAAAAAATTGGCAAAATCAGTGTTTATTGATTGGTTTGCGCAAAAGTTGCCGCGTTTACGAATGATGAGAATTCATTTCTGGGGTTTTTATTTATTTTATTTTTTTTACTAGTAAAGGCAGTGATCTGGGATTTTTAGCAGTGCTGCGATATTGCGGCGGACATGTCAGACATTTTTGACACTTTTTTGGGACCAATGACATTTATACAGCGATCAGAAATTTAAATGTCCACTGATTACTGTATAATCAATACATAATATAATAATAATGTCATTGGCAGTGAAGGGGTTAACCTGCAGGGGGGAGATCTAGGGGTTAACTGTGTTCCCTGGGTGTGTTCTAACTGTGGGGGGGGGGCTGGGCTACCATGGGCATAAGAGATCTAACTGATCCCAGTGACAGGGATCAGTAGATCTCTTATGTCCCCACTGACAGAGCGGGGAACCGCCTTGTTTACATTGGCGGTTCCCCGTTCTTTTGCTGTGGCAGCTCATCGTGGCTTGCCGGCGGACATCAGGTCCGCCCGAGCCGCGGGCACACTCCTCTGGAGTACGGAAGGCGAGCGCGCCGTCGCGCACCCCTAGCTGCCACTCCGCAAATCGCCATTTACGGTGATTCGCGGGACACGTCCACACTTCCGCAGTAAATATACTGTAGGCAGTGTGGAAGTGGTCAATACCGGGGTTATGGCCACAGCTAGATGCCATAAACCCATGTTAAAATTTTCTGCAGCCGCCGCTCTTTCCGATAAAAGTGATCCGAGCGGCTGGATCACTTTTAGAAGCAGTGGTTCTTGTGCTTACCTGGCTCATTGGGAAGCCAGTGGACCGTTCCAGCGGTTGTGGCAGCTGGCCATAGAAATTAACAGATAAAAGATGGCCTCCGCTCATCTCTGAGCTCATGACCTAGGAGGCCTGGAGCGACGTCACTTCCGGTTCAGAGCAGATAAACAAATGGCCGGTACACATGGTACGATGGACGTACAACAGCTTGTTGTACAATAATCCTACCGTTAGTACGCGCCATTACAACAGTCGCACAACAGAAGTTGAAAACTTTTGTTGGCCAACAAGCCATTATACGACTGTTGACTTGTGTGTGCAGAAGTTGGCCCAACAAAAGTTGAAAGTGCAAACACGTATGCTCTGAATCCAGGAAATGATCGGTCATGTAAACCTGTGTTCCTAATTCACATTCACCTGAAAGTCCTTGTTACATGCTCGTAACACGTCACTACCCAGCATCAATTGTTTGGGCACCCGGTTGTAACAGCTTGCAGCTTCACAGCTGGGTGCGCACTGCGCATGTGCAAGCCGCGCGACCTGAATGGCCAGGCAATTTTCTGGGACCTGTGACGTGTCCCAGAAGATTGCAGGGAGGGGGAGAGGAGAACTGCTCGAGTCGCCTAGGTGGCCCAACCAGAAGTGGGAGCTGGGAACCTGTCAAAACTAGGTAACTGTCCCCCCCCCCCCCCCCAAGAAAAAAATGACATGCCGATTGTGGCATGTCAGGGGGTCAGAAGTCCTTAAAGCGGAAGTTCCACTTTTGGGTGGAACTACGCTTTAAGTTTAAAAGGAACTATATTGATCTGCCTTCAAGCAGAATAAAATTTCAGCAAAACCCCTCTTACTAATGCCTGTACTCAGCTGTATCCAGACAGGTGAAACCATAACTGATAAATAAAGCCCTTTTAAATTTACCTAAAACCACAGTCATGTGACAGACACTGCAGTCCAGAGTCTTCTTTTTGTTTACATCCTGGACGGTCCTTCACATGTCCACCGCCTGCCTGATATTGGCTGTCCAGAGGAGGGGTAATGCTATATGATCCACAAGAGGAATGACATCAGCTCAGGAGAACTTTAGGGAGCCACCGAGGGGCAAAGGTGGGTTAAAATTCCCTTGCACCCATATATGGCAACAGTGGGGGACCTGGATGCAGACTAGAGCGAGCAGGACTTGCTTTTCAATAAAAAAAAAAATAAAAAATAAAAAAACACCGGTCTTGGAGCATTGGTTCAAGGAAAGTAGAAGGGGCTCACATTTTGCCCAGAGTGGGGATTATTAACAAATGCAGTACATGTTCACAGCAGGGCTCACTCTCATTTCTAGCATTTCTGTAATTCAACAAACAAGGCTAACTGAAGATGCCCTTCCCAGTTCCAAGCAGCCGCTCTTCAAATATCATCGTAGTTCTACATAGAGATCCCCATATATGCATGCCATTAAATCCATGTACTTTAATGGCAGGCTTATGTGGGCAACCCATTTTTAAATTTGATTTCCACTGATACAATAAACTTAAAATCTGGCAAATCATGCCAGAATTTGTGCACTTGTAGCTTCCTGCACTCGGATATCTCAATGTCATCAGCTTTCAAAGTGCTTTTCTGTAAACTACCAAACCCTTCCTCGCCATATCATGGAGATGAGCTGTGATTTTGTAGCCAAAACCAGCAGAGTAGCCTACATTGACAATGATGCATTTCCATAGATATACTTAGTGAGCCTTGTCACCCTAGGACAAGAGGTTTTACTATAGGTTTACCAGGTTAAAAAAAAAAAAAAATAATAATAAATGAGATGGATCTATAGGAAACAAATGCATCTTAGAACCGATATGCTGGAATATAATCCATTTTCATTTTTGGGCTTGGATCTTCTTTACCACATCTACACTGGAACCGAAGTGCACCTTACTGAAGTTAATAAAATATAAATATAGATTGCGCTATTCAAATGTGTGACAAATCTCTACCAAAAGTGCTAGAAGTTGAAAAGATGTTAACAGTATAAAAATAATATACACATTTATGTTTAAATAAAAGTCTACGTAGACCGTGATATTAAAGTGCCAAAAAAGTTCATAAAATAGTGCAAAAAAAAGCGTGTGCAAAAAACTTTTCAATCAAGTCCAAGTTCTTATAAAGTTAATAGTAGGTATCAAGAGTAACAGAGATCCTTTCACCAGGTGTTTGAAAAGGGAAAGGAAGGACTGTGATGACACACGCAACACTCTGATTCCGAGAACTCTTACCGGAGCAAAGTGACCACCTATCCCTAGGACGGTCAAGTTAGCAGTCAGATAGCTTCTGCAGGCACATAAGGTAAGGTATAAAAAAAGAAGGGGATTCCCAATAGTGTAATGCTGTAGATTTATTGGTAAAAACAAAAGGCCAAATGGCTAGTTACAATAATCCTGTTAAAACACGCATTTGGATAAACACATTGCCGGCAAAGATTAGAAACCGCCCGAACTTCTGGGACCACATGGGGCACGATGACCTCGATGCGTAGCTCCGCCCTACATGTTTTCTCACACCTGACGTCTTCCCTGGGCCCCAGAAAGAAGTCAGGTGTGACGAAACATGTAGGGTGGAGCTACGCCTCAACATACAGGCGGTTTTTATCATTTTATGAACTTTTTTGGCACTTTAATATCACGGTCTACATAGACTTATGTATACATAAATGTGGATATTTTTATACTGTTAACTTTTTAACTTCTAGCACTTTTGATAGAGATTTGTCACACATTTGAATAGCGCATAGATTGCAGCTGTATATTCACTTATTTAATTTATTTTAATATCAGTCATTCAAGTATACAAGTCATCTCAAACAGTAATCTAGTGCAGTATTTTGCTCTATGGATACCTGTTCTTCATGACTTTTATTGTATTAAATATAGAACCGTATAATTAGCATGATGGCGTTACATCAACTTTAACCTAGAAGCTTCTGTACAGTACATGTGTCAAAGTTGATGTAGGGTTATGAGCACTGTGTCTTGGGTACCTACACGTGTTTCTGTGTTTTGGCTGTTCTATCAATCAGGGTTAATACCCCTTGGAATTCCAGGCCATGGGCCATGCAGCTCTTCTCGCTTTTTACTGTTTGTACATATATGAATTTGATGGATGGGGAATTTTCTTATGTTTTTGATCTTGTCTAACTCTTGATTATCTTAATTGTTTGGATCGCTTTTGTGACCACTTTTTACCAACTGTATGAAATTGTATCAATAAAATACTTACTTTTACCCCAGTCAATTTATGTCCATCAATGCCACTTCATGACCACCACACTCTTCATACAAAGTCCCACCCCTTGTTTCCCTGCACTTCGTGCAACTGTTTTCTCATGAATTAGGGATGGAAGCTACATCCTTACCAGGATAATACAAGCTTAATTTAAAGTCCCATTTTTTAGTTCACCAACCCTTTCTTTAATACACACTCTAAAAGCATGCAAGTCAATACAAAGTAAATATAAAACTTGCATTAGTCCTCATTAAGTAAAATGTACTGAAACCAGTTTGTATAAATATGGTCATGGGACTATTTCTAGTACAAGCTTCCTTTTAACGCACATCAACAAGGGAGAAGGGCTACACGCAATGTAATCTAGCAAACATTCTTGTAAAGCAATCTAGTCATTTTGTGATCCATTCTACATTGTTATTTTAGGCACTCGTGAGGCTATGGTTTTTGTCAAAACCAGAGGGATCAGGATTGCAGCACATAAAAAGTGCCCTATATTTTTGATGGTCCATCTCATTTATTTCCAACCCAATAATAAAAAGGAGTCACATAAGGCTGTCTATGAACGAATTACCGCACTGTTACAGCGGTCCTGTTGGGCAATTATGTTTACCCGGACCGTAGTATCTTTACAGATTGGTCTTTGCGCTGAGCACGCACTGTGAGCATGCTTTCAGCACATAAACATCGGCCACCTGACAATGCAAACCTCACTATGGTTTCTAAGCTCTCCCACTCCTCTCAGGAGCCTGAGACTACAAAAAAGGGTGGTAACTAGGAGGACATCCAGAACATCTGTTTATCTATGTCCCCTACAAAGTGTGAACCCAGAAGTGCTCAGATGATGATGAGCACTTTTGGGTCCAGAACGGTCAAATTCCTTCCGGATAAAAAAGTGGGTTTAACAGACACGGATGTCTCCATAAAGAGTACCTGCCACTAGCCCAATGCCATCTCATATCTCATGGAGGGTTTCTTATCCTTCATAAAAAAAAATATGCATATGCAAGCCTCACTCTGATTGGCCGGGCAATCTTCTCGTACCTGTGACGTGTCCCAGAAGATTGCCGGGGGGGGTGAACTTCCTTCCGGTGCCAGGAGAGGACGTGGGAGCTGGATACCTGTCAAAACCAGGTATCCGCCTCCATCCCCCCCAAAAAGAATGTCATGTCAATTGTGGCATGTCAGGGGTCATCGACACTTAAAGTGGAAGCATAAGCTTTAAGCATAGAAGTGCATGTGTGTGTGGGGGGGGGGGGGGGGGGGGGGG
>BLSH010262760.1:227433-246741 GCA_018402905.1 Glandirana rugosa
ACGACACAGTAAACCGGGGGATATAGTGTACATTATGGACCGACTAGGACGGTAAAAGACGTGAGGGGAGAGACGCGAGTGAGACTTTATAGTACCGAGGGTTCGACACTGTGACCTCAGTAACGCACAGAGACGGTAGGCGTCGGACAAGACACAGAGGACGGACGAGAGAGGAGAGGGGGGGGGGGGGAGTTTCGAGACACAGGCGTGGCGGGGGAGTACAGGACGACGAATTGGTGAAGTTATGGTCCGGACAAAGAACTCAAGCCACGAATGGTCAATTTTTGTAAAAAAAAACGATATTTTAATGAATCTTGGGGGTTTGTAATATATATAAAAAAAAAGATTTACGGTGTGACATACATTTTTTCAATGACCGCCATTTTATTCTCTAGGGTGTTAGAAAAAAAAATATATATAATGTTTGGGGGTTCTAAGTAATTTTATAGCAAAAAAAAATGTTTTTAACTGGTAAGCACCGAACTCAAGAAACAGGCCTGGTATTGAAGTGGTTAAGCAGCAGGACATGAGGGGGCGGTGCGGACACAGAGCTTTGAGGGGGGGGGGGGGAGAGGAGAGAGCAGGCAGGAGACACAGAACAGGCTGCGGATGGCAGAGACACGCAATGACTCCAGTGTCACAGCTTGGGAGCCATGATATTTCAGAGTGAGCGCAGAGAGGGGAGTGCAGAAAATGGCAGGATCAGCCAGGTATTACATGTGATATAGGGGGCCAAATGACACAGCACAAGCACTGTGCTGTATAACATGTTTTAAGGGAACAGGATCTGTTTTTTTTTATTTATTTTTTTTGGCTTAGCAAACGCTTTAAAACAAGACAACTGCTGATTTCTTTCAGAGACACAAGGAAAATCAGCCATGGTTGCAATTTCCAGATCCTTCCAGCCAGGAAAGTCCTACTTGCAATAAAATATTTACAGAAGATCATTTTTTTAAATCATTTGAACATTTGCAAAACAGCTTGTTTTGGCTACTATACTAAGAAGACTATTCTAAGCAAACACACAGTAACATACCAGTCTTAGCATTAGTCACATTCTTTATTCATCGCTTCTGTATTGTTTACATGACAACCATTATGGAACAATGACATAGTTATTATTCGGCTCAGGTATGTGTGTTACTAGCAGAGGCAGAAAATTTATAAACATATAACAATATTGAGCGTAAGGCTTCATACACACGGGCGTTAACGCAATTTCATCTGTGTTTTGCATTGGCGTTAATGCGTGTTATTGAGCATCAGCGCTACATCGCGTTTTGTTTGAAAAGACATCCCTCTACAATTTTTGGACCCAAAAAATGCCGGTTAACGTCGCTACGGTGGTAACGTGCGTTAGTGAGCGTTTTGCCAGCTTAGCGTCAAAAACGCTCTAGCGCTTTAGCTTCAGAACGCACTGGCAGTGGGTTCTGCTTGCAGCTTACAAATGCCAATTACAGCTCAGAAATGTCAGTGTGTGTATGGGGCCATTGAACAACATGGAGATGCATTTTTAAGCTGCAAAAAAAACGCAGCTGTAAAAACGTCCATGTGTATAGGGCCTAAGGCTTATGAACGCGTTTCTTTAAATGATGCAAGCCAATTTAAACCAGAACAAGATTTTAATACAATGTGTTAGTTTGCAACATTTATAAAAAACACAAGAAAAAAAACCTAAAATGATAAAATGACAAATATCTCTTTATGTAACGTTTTTACCTTGGGCACCAATAGAGAGAGCCAGAACTAGAATTAGAATAAACCCAACTCTAAGGTAAGTGTATGTAGTAAGCTGACAGATACAGCTTCATAAACATGTGATCAATAAATAAAATAAAGTTATGTAAAAAAAAAAAAAAATTAAAAGCCATATTCAGCACTTATGATATATATATATATATATATAGAAACAAATGGCTGCACACAGGTAATCTACATAGCTTTTCTACTAGTGATAACAATAACCTATGTTTTTTATAAGATTTTAGTACAATTGGATGGAGTTGTAAAAAAATTGACATGATACATCTTTAGATATATTTTCTGTGATGAACGATGTGACAAACGCTTATCCTGGAGCCTTGGTTGCACCAAGCGGAGGTAAACAACAACAGACAAAAAAAAAATAATATGTTTACTTGCTGAAAAATCTTACTTATGCTGTGGGTACACTGACAGAAAATCGTCCAAAAACGGTCAGTTAGGCAGGAACCAGCCATACTTCAGCCCATGTGTACAGCTCTTCGTCAGAAGGCGGTCTCTCAACCACGTTTGTCAAAGCAGCATGCTGGAAAACCAGACAATGGCTGAAAGCGCTGATCAGTGTGTGGTGGGGAGGTTCTGTGGGAATCCCCGTCACAATACAATAGCACAGCGGGGAGTAAGCCGCACCAACATTGGATATGTTAGTACGACAATCTGTATGTTTTTTTTTTCGTTCAGCCCGCTGAGCTGAATGAAAACAAAAACTTCCCGTGTGTACCAGGCTTAAGCTTTCCTATGTACTAAGGTGGGGGCTGGGGGGAGTGGTATTTTGTATATTTTCAGGTATGCTGTATGAATGGGAACACAAACGTATAGTCGGCGGGGTCTCAAATTTGACTGCTAGGGTATAAATACACTTTACATAAAAAGGATACTTATTCTGCTGTGAATTCAGCCTATAACAACATTGATGGAACTGAAGAGATTGAACTGTGCCCAGCTATAGATCTACTGGAGCAGGAGCAAAGTGGAAATTATTCATCTACAGATAAATGGGGCCACCAGCTCCGCCACCACCCAGGTCATATCCCACAAGCTCCGCCGCCACCCGGGTCATACGCCACAAGTTCCTCTGTCACCCGGGTCATACGCCACAAGCTCCGCCGCCACCCGGGTCATATCCCACAAGCTCCGCCGCCACCCGGGTCATACGCCACAAGTTCCCCTGTCACCCGGGTCATACGCCACAAGCTCCTTCGCCACCCAGTCATACGCCTCCAGCTTTCCCGTGACCCGGGTCATACGCCACAAGCTCCTCCCCCACCCGGGTCATATGCCACGAGCTTTCCTGTGAACCGGGTCATACCCCACAAGCTCCGCCGCTCCCCGGGTCATACGCCACCAGCTTTCTTGTGACCCGGGTCATACTCCACAAGCTCCGCCGAGCCCCTGGTCATACGCCACAAGCTATTCTGTGACACAGGTCATATGCCACAAACTGCCACATGCCCCGGATCATACGCCACAAGCTTTCCTGTGACCCAGCTCAAACGCCACAAGCTTTCCTGTGACCCAGGTCATAAACCACAAGCTCCGCTGCAACCCGGGTCAAATGCCACAAACTTTCCTGTGACCCCGGTCATACGCCACAAGCTCCGCCACCACCCGGGTCATACGCCACAAGCTCCGCCGCCACCCGGGTCATACGCCACAAGCTCCTCCGCCACCCGGGTCATACGCCACAAGCTCCTCCGCCACCCGGGTCACACGCCACAAGCTCCTCCGCCACCCGGGTCACACGCCACAAGCTCCTCCGCCACCCGGGTCATACGCCACAAGCTCCTCCGCCACCCGGTTCATACGCCACAAGCTCCTCCGCCACCCGGGTCATTCGCCACAAGCTCCTCCCCCACCCGGGTCATATGCCACGAGCTTTCCTGTGACCCGGGTCATACCCCACAAGCTCCGCCGAGCCCCCGGTCATACGCCACAAGCTATTCTGTGACACAGGTCATATGCCACAAGCTCCGACGTGCCCCGGATCATACACCACAAGCTTTCCTGTGAACCAGCTCAAACGCCACAAGCTTTCCTGTGACCCAGGTCATAAACCACAAGCTCCGCTGCAACCCGGGTCAAATGCCACAAACTTTCCTGTGACCCCGGTCATACGCCACAAGCTCCGCCGCCACCCGGGTCATACGCCACAAGCTCCGCCGCCACCCGGGTCAAATGCCACAGGCCTTCCTGAGATCCGAGTCAAATGCCACAAGCTCTGTCATGACCTGGGTTATATGCTACCAGCTCTTTTGCAACCAGGAATATAGATGATCAATTCTACCACGACCTAGATTATATCCTACCAACTCCAAATGACCTGGATTAGTACTACCAGCTTTACCATGACCTGGATAGTTACTATCAGCTATACCAGGACCCAGATCAGCATTAGCAGCTCTACCATGCCCTGGATCAGTACTATGAACCCCAACATGACCCAGATGAGTACTACCAGCTGTACGATGGATTATTATTATATAGGATTTATATAGCGCCAACAGTTTGCTCAGCGCTTTACAAAATGAAGGCAGACAGTAGAGTTACATCACAATTCTATACTACTAGCTGTACTATGACCTGGATAAGGACTCTTCCATGCCCCGGATGAGTAGTATATCATGTGCTGGGTAAGTATTCGCAGCCCCTCCATACCTGGCTCAGTACACACAATGTGATTTCACACTGACAATAGCAGACACCGAGTCCTCAGTAAAGTCCCTGTCCCATCCCCCAGCCATGGTCCTGACTATCCGGGGAGCAGCAGCCTGTTCAGGGTGAGCGGAGGAATCCGGAGAGCACTATGGCGGCTCCTGGGAGTGAACTTCCTCAGCACAGCCCCGTCTACAGTGCGCTCTTCCCTGGTAGGACTCCTTGAGTAAGGAGAAGGAAGTTGTAGCCATAGAGTGGACTGTACACTTCCCTCTCCTATAAAAGACACAGTGTAGGCGGAAGCAGACGGTCACACACATATGCGGACACAGCAGAAGAGACATTACCGCGGCCATGGTCGCTGCCTGTAGCCCGGCTCTCCCCTACCACGTCACCGCGTCCACCGATCCAGCCTGCGCCAAGCCGCGGCCGGTGTGACGGTTGCAGGCGGGCTCTCCTCCGTCTGATAGCAGGCAAACCTAACCTGCTAGACACCGTTTGCCTCTAGCAGAACTGCTCTCCGCCAATGGAAGGCGAGAGGCGTGCCAAGAGATTGAATCGCGCACATTCGTCGAGCGCATGCTGACGTACCCGCGTCCCGGGTTTGGTTGAGGTGACAGCAGCGTCGAATGGTTGGGCGGAGTGAGGGAGACGACAATGGTGTGGGCGGAGTAGGGGGAGGTCCCAGGGAGGCGGACTGATTATAGCTGTGGAATGTTGGGTCTGGCTGTGTCAGGGGATCCTAGACGGATAGAACGTTGTCTGTGCGAGGGGCGTGGTGCTCGTTCTCCTCAGAGAGGGCTGCAGGAAGTATGGCTGTGAGGGAGGGGTCTCAGGTCGTGAGCCTCTTGGTGGTAGGGGCTCATATTCACCTGGACTTATTATGTAGGCCACTTCTAATGAGCCCACTGCTGACACCAATGCTAGAGATCCCGGCAGGGCTGCCAACCGTCAGTAAATTTACAGTCCATCTGTAAAAAATCTGTGATTTTTACAACTCTCCATGAATGTCAGGAGCTGATAATTTGTCGTGCTGCGTTGACTTTTTTTTTTTCTTTAAATGACTTGTTGTGGGTATTGTCAGTGTTTCCATGCCATGTTCATACTGTTTAACCACTTCAATACCAGGCACTTAGAACACTTTCCTACCAGACCAATTTTCAGCTTTCAGTGCTGTTGCGCTTTGAATGAGAATTGCGCGGTCGTGCGACGCTGTACCCAAACTAATTTTTTATCATTTTGTTTCCACAAATAGAGCTTTCTTTTGGTGGTATCTGATCACCCCTGCGACTTTTATTTTTTGCGCTACAAATAAAAAAAGACCAAAAATTTTGGGGAAAAAAAATTGTCTCTGTTTCTGTCACAAAACTTTGTATAAGTACATTTTTCTCCATCACTGATGGGCACTGATCAGGCAGTACTGATTGGCACTGATGAGGGGGCACTGATAGGCGGCACTGATAAGCAGCACTGATAGGCACTGGTATGCAGCACTGACAGACACTGATAAGTGGCACTGATGGGCACTTGTAGGCGGCACTGCTTGGCACTCATAGGCAGCACTGGTGGGCACTGATAGGTGGCACTGGTGGGCAGATGCACTGATAGGGGCCATTTCCCTGGTGGTCTAGGGTGGCATCTGAAGGTGGCACTGAGTGCCATCCATATTGGGCACTGTGCCCCTTACTTGGTGGTCTAGGGTGGTCTCCCTGGTGGTCCTGACCAGCTCCCTGGTCGGCTCCCTGGTGGTCCTGGATGGGCACATCCCTGGTGGTCCCTGGGCAGGCTACCTGGTAGTCTAGGGTGGCGATCCAAGGGGGGGCTGCACTAATAAACCATCAGCACAGACCCCCCCAGTCAGGAGAGCAGCCGATCATCTCTCCACTGCTCAGGTCTGCAGACCCGAGTACAGGAAAAGCCGATAAATGGCTTTCCTGTTTACATTGTGTGATCACATGGTAAAGTGCTTCCGATGGAAGCGATTTACTGAGATCAGTAATGCGGGGGGTCACACTGACCCCCCCACACCACTGATCACCGCAATGCGCGCCCCCGGGAGCATATTATATGACGTCCAGTGAGGATAACACAACCCCTTCTCAGCCGTCATTCTGAATACGGCGGTAGGGAAGTGGTTGAATATCAATTGTCTTAGTTTTTAATAGGAGTTCTGTGATTTTTTGTGGTCAGTAAAAAAAAAAAAAGAGTGTCCCGTCAGTAAATTTTCCATGTTGTGTCAGTAAAAAATTCAGCGAGAGGTTAGCAACCCTGGATCCTGGTGGGCAAAAGGCACAGGCGCACCATCCGGCAGCCTGTAAAACTTCAGGGACAAATACGTGAATTGCAGACTGCTTGTGTTCCAGGCATTCATTCCTGAGTACATTCTATCCTACGTTAGTACCACTCGTCGCACCATCCAGCTGCAGTAGCTGTCAGCCTCACATAGAATTTACAGATTGCCAGCGATGCAGCGATGGTGAGCCTGCACGTCACATCCGCACCAAAGCACGAGGATCTCATACATCAGAACTAAACGGCCAGTGTGCATGATGCTTTAGGAGGATATCCCAGCATTATATCCACACCGGTTGCATAAACATCATGGGCAGCAAGCAGTTATACCAGGATCATGGCTGCAGCCATAATCCTGTTATTGTTTAGAGCTAGTGATCAGCTGTCCAGTAAAAGCAACCCAAGCAGCTTTACAGCCACCCGATTGCTTTTACAAGGCTCAGAAGGCCCCCCCCCCGCCACTGTTCCCAGGTTCTTACATTCTAGCAAAGAGTGAGAGACTGCTGCAAGCGATCGGATCAGCTGCCCACAAAGGAGGTGGAGAAACATCTGGTCCCCGATCTCCTTTGTGACTAATAAAGTCAAAAGCAACAAGGATTCACAGCTGTCATTCCCTGACTGGTTCAGCCAGGGAAGCATCTGACTAAACAGATTTGTGTTTGATTAGATGCTTTGAGGGGCAGGGGAGATATAAACAGTACCTGTCTGTCAGGAAAGCTATTTGCATGCACGCAGGCGCATAGGCCTAAGAACCACTGCCCTTGGCCGTGTGATGGTGCTACTAGTCCTCTGGGTCAGTGCAGTTTATTCTGTTATGCCCTTGAACATCTGTGCATCTGTTCCTGTGTTGATCCTCTGTTGTCGGCCTCATCCATACCTGACTCTGCCTGAATGCCGCCTGTACCGACCCCTGGCTTGCCTCTGGACTATTCTGCCTACTCCTATGTATGATCTGCCTTGCTGTTACCGACCCCAGCCTGATTCCTGACCACTTTGCTGCCTGCTGTCTGTACCTTGATCTGCCTGAGCATTGCTGACCTGGACTGTCTGACCTTACCTTGGCTCTTATACCTGCAACTGTATCAGCTGACCAGTGCCTGCCTCAAGCTCTGGTCCTTCCACCTTTCTGCATCCAGTCAATCATCTCTGCATACACTAACACACATCAGCACCTGCTGGCAGGAGACTTTACAGACACTCGTGCTACTCTGTGCTCTGGTGTTCCCTGTTACCTTACCAGGGCTCCTGAGCCAGAGCTGTAAGAGAGGCCTACCTTTGCACTTCAGACTCCATCACCAGGTATGTTACAGTACCAAAATGTGATGTCGGAGCCTGAAAGAGGGGCCTCCCCTCAGGATGAAATCTGCCAGCATATTGCTGCACTAACCCAAGCCGTCAAGCCTACAAGAGGAGTATACACAGCTCGAGAGCCGCCTCTAAGCCTTGCCCGCGCCTGTCACCTCGCCAACTACAACCAGTATAGTCTCATTAGCTCCTTCTACAGCCCAGACCACTGCTTTTGCTCCACCTACTGTGATGATGTTGCTTCCCAAGCCAAGGGTTCCCAAGCCAAGGGTTCCCAAGCCGGAAAGGTTTTCCAGTGATCAGACTAACTTTTGTGAGTTCTGCAATGCATGTCAGCTTTATTTTACATAGCAACCCTGCACCTTTTTCCTGGAAGCTACCAAGGTGGAATTTGTTATCTCCCTGCTACAAAGGAAACCCCAGATGTGGACTCATTGTCTCCTGGAGAAAGAGGATGCTAAGTTATCTACTCTTTATTCCTTCCAGCAAGGCCGCAGAGCGGTTGAAGATTATGTGACTGGGCTTAGACGCTGGAGTTCTGGTACCAACTGGAACAACACTGCCCCGCACTATCAATTTAGTCTAAGACTTTCTGAACCTCTTAAAGATGAACTACCCAGGGTTGGGGTACTGAGTTCTTTGGAAGGACTGATTTTGCTGTTTTAATTCAGATTGACTGGCAGCTCAGAGAATGTCACCTAGAGAAATCCACTGGCTAAGTTCACCCTGTGCAGAGTGGATAAAAATCTATGTTTTTTTTTTTTTAAAAATCAGATTTTTTTACTTTAAAATCTGATTTTTTTTTTTTAATCAAATGTAATTTTTAATAAAATGCTTTTAGAGTAAAAATCTATCGAAAGATAGTTTTCTATTTCAGATACATTAATCATTTAGTTTATTCAGCATGAAATGGAGCTTAGTTATCTAGCATGAGGCTGTATATTCTGCAATATTTACAGTTTTGGTAAACTCATTCAATGAATCCAAGCCCTGCAAGCTGAGATAACATACACTGCATTGATAAATTCACACAATTTCACAGTAACCATGAGATAAAACAAAGTTCAGGAATATCCCTTTATTTATTGTTTTGCAAATCTATGTACACTACAAACTGTATGATTGAATCGGTTCTGATATCGCTGTTTTACTAACCTGACAGCTTATTATTATAAATAGGGAACTTTCATTTTGTTTGCAAATATTAAAGATTCTAACTACCAGCAAGAATAAGTCCTTACATTTAAAGAGCACCTGTCATTTCAGATCCAACATGGCAGCGCCTGTTAGCGGGCATCCACTCACCTGCTGCCGCCACATCCCTCACCTTGTTGTGTCACTGACACATCACCAGCCATCCCATTAAAGTGAATGGGACTGTCGGTGAGTCAACAGCGGGTCAGAGGAGGAGCTGCTGCAGGACAGAGATGACAATTGCTCTTTAAAAATTATGATTTAAATTAAGCCTTTCCACTAGTGATTTAAATTGACTTTATTTAAATCAAATCCTCTACTATGGGGAAGCAGGCAGCTATGTACAGAATTGCCCAGCTAAACTCCGTAAGTGCATTTCCACCTCCTCTACCAGTAGACCACCTGTCCTGTCTGCCTGAGCCCAAGTAACTCTGTCTGAGCCCGAGGAAACTCTATGTCCTTCCAGCTCCTGGGAGGAATCCTTTCAGTGTCTGCGATTATTTATTCTTGGGCCTGCAGCTGCTTTATAGACTTATTTTTTGCCACACAGCATCAAATTCCTCTATGACCCAAGGCTCAAGTACTTTCAGTTTATCTTGCTGATGGATTAAGCATTAGGTCCGGGACTGTAACCCAGGAAACTATTCCTCTACCCGTTTCCACTTCCTTTTCAAGTCACAAAGAACTACTGTGCCTGGATGCTGTCATCTCCTCTGTACCCCGTAATTCTTGCCATGACAATAGGCACATAACCCTTGCATCAACTGGGCCACAGGGGAGGTGGACTTCCAATCCCCCTACTGTCGGGATCATTGCTTGTCAAAATGTCCAGTCCAGACCACCACCCTGTTGTGAATGGACTCTGATCATGAACTGCGTCTAGTGGTCCCAGAAGTTTATCATAACTTTCTTAAAGTTTTCAACATATAGGGGGCTGACAGATCCTATGACTGCCCCATTGAACTATTACCTGGGCCCAAATTCCGTTCGGACGGATCATTCCTTTATCAAAACGCAAACTTGAAACCTTGAGGCCTGGTTCACACCTATGCAGGTTGCATATTCCAGGTGCATTTTGCCTTTTTCAATACACTTTTTGATCCATTGAAGTCTGTGGAACCAAAAATCAGAAAAAGTCCCAGGCTCTTTCCATAAAATGCAGAGATGTGGACATGACTCATAGGAAACCACGTTAAATGGACTGTAGTGTGTTTCTGCAAACCTGAAAACGCACTAAAAAATTAATAGGTGTGAACCAGGCCTGAAGGAATATTTGGCTAACAACCTCAGCAAGGGATTTATTCAGTCAACCACGTCTCCTGCAAGGGCTGGGATCTTTGTGGAAAAGAAAGCTCATTCCTTTTGGCCCAGTGTAGACAAAAGAGAACAACATAAGATCACGGTGAAAAATCGATATCCTCTCCTGTTTAAAGTCTGAACTGTTCTACAGTCTCAGAGCTGCCACAATCTTCACCAAACTACGCTTGCAGGGAGCCTATAACCTAGTACGCATATGGGTGGGGGATGAGTGGAAGACGGCCTTCCACACTCGTTTTGGCCACTTCAAATATTTAGTGATGCTCTTTGGGCTGTGTAATGCACCCGCCACTTTCCAATACTTGTTCACTGATATTTTTAAAGACTTTCTGAATATTTTCGTTTTTGTTTATTTTGACAATATTTTGATTTTCTCTGTTTCTGTGGAACTCCATCTTGTAAACGACAAGAAAGTTCTCGGTCAGCTCAGGCAATATGGACTTAATGCTAAACCAGAGAAATGCATGTTTGAGCAACAAATAATTCAGTTTCTGGTATTAATTATCCCTACTAAAGGAATCAATATGGATCCGGAGAAATTTTCTGCCATCTTAACTGGCCAGCTCCAACTGATAGGGAAGGTGTTCAATGTTTTATTGGATTTGCAAACTTCTATCGAAAATTCATCAGGGGCTTCTCTGCAATTATTGCTCCAATTGCACAGTTAACCAAGCAGAAAAAAAGCTGAAAGAATTATTCACTTCTGCACCCATCCTGAGTAATCCCGATCCAGCTCCGCCCTACATCCTTGTGGTAGACTCCTCTGAGAACGCTGTAGGAGCTGTTCTATTGCAACGCCAGGGACTAAAGACCTTGCTACATCCAGTACATCGCAGTTCATGATCAGAGTTAATGCACTTTGGGGTCCACAATACTACCGATTTAATACAGCGCCTGTTCTGGTGGTCTGATCTGAGCAAAGACTGTAAGGCTTTTGTAAATTCATGTGTCAATTGCATATTCCGTAATAAGAGCAGTAGGAACAAAGCTTGGGGTTTGCTCAGGCATCTACCAATTCCTGATAGGCCTTGGAAAATGACCGCCATGGACTTTATCATGGAACTTCCCCTGTCTGAGGGATACTCTGCTATCTTTGTCTTGATTGATTTTCTAAAATGGCTCACTTTCTGTCAATTAAAAGTATGCCCTCTGCATTGGAGACAGCTTGGGTCTTCATATAGGAAATCGTGTGGCATTCCTGTTAACATTATCTCAGACCTTGGAGTCCAGTTTACTTCCACATTCTGGAGAGTGATCTATGAAACTTTCAAGATTGAGCTCTCATTCTCATCTGCTTACCATCCGCAGACAAATGAGCAGACTTAAGGAACAAACCAAACCCTGGAACAGTACATATGCAGCTTTACATCCTTTTCTCAAGACAAAGTCAATTTGAGTATCTTTGCTACCTCTGGCTGAGTTTGCCTACAATAACTCAACACACTCTGCAACCAAACAATCTCTGTTCTTCGCAATCTACGGGTAACACAAATCCCTTTATCCTGGGGAGGAGTTAAGAGAGACTCCGTAAATGGGATTGGGAGGTTTCTTATCCTTTATGAAGGGAAGGTGGGTCTCCTGTAATAACAGTGAGGACCTGTCACTGTATGGTGGGGGAAGTCATCTTCTCCTACACATGATGCCTTTAGTTGATGCTGGAGCTGAAGTTACACTTTTCCATGGAAAGCCCTCCGATCACAAAGGAGAAGTGATTTATGTGGAAGGTTTGGGAGAGCAAACCACACCAGCAGTAAGGACACAGGTGAAATTTGCTATTGGCAAGGGACCAGGATTTTGGACAAATGTTTTGGTATCAGAGTTACCTGTAAATATTCTTGGGATGGATGTACTTGAAGGTCAGTCAATTCAGACTGAACAGGGTACATTCACATTCGGGTATCCTGATAAAGTGTATCTGGTTAGGGCGGTGAAGGCTGTGGTCAGAAATCATGCGAAATTGACCCCTGTCTTCATTCATCTACCAGAGAAGCCAGTCTGTCTCAAGCAGTACAGACTTCCTGGAAGCCACAAAGAAATTGGGGAGGCTATTCAAGAACTGTTGAGAGTAGGGATACTTAGACCTGTTGTAAGTCCTTTCTCGTCTTCGGTGTTCCCAGTAAAGAAACCTGATGGGACATATACAATGACTGTAGATTACGGAGGTCTAAACAATGTGGCACCACCATTGAAGTCAGCTGTACAGGATATGATCTCAGTTGTTGAGAATATTGCTAAAGAGGCAGGAGAATATCATGCTGTGATTGACCTGACTAATGCTTTCTTTTTGATTTTGATAGACCCAGAGTGTCAGGACCAGTGTTCCTTTGTGTGGGACGGCCGCCAGTACACTTTCACTGTCCTTCTGCAAGGCTATCTTCATTCTCCAACGATTTGTCATGGACTGATTGCCCAAGATTTAAGTATCCTGAATTTGAAAGTTGCTGTGTTTTACTACATCAATGACATCATGATCTCTAGGACAAAAGAAGATGTAACTGAAGCACTACATCTGCTGATACAGCACATGGAGTACAGAGGGTGGGCATCAACAGAGACAAAGTCCAATGACCTGCCACATAGGTGAAATTCCTGGGAATGATGTGGACTGGGCCACAGTGCAAAATTCCAGAGACAGTTGTGCAACCTATACAGGCATTGTTGCCCCCAACTACCAAAAAGGAGGCACCGAAGTTCATTGGATTTGTGGGATTGTGGAGATCGTTCATCCCACATCTTGGACTGATTCTGAGGCCTACATACAATGTCACAAAGAAAAAGACTGAGTTCTCATGGGGTTCAGAGCAGTGGACCGCATTCCTGTCTGCTAAATAAGCCATTTCGCAGGATTGTGACCCATGAGACGAGGAGTACCATTTCAGCTGGATGTAGTGGAGCAGGATGGTACCATATCTTGGAGTTTGTGGCAACCAAATGAAAAGAAAGGACTGAGAACAATACCCATTGAATTTTGGTCCAAACAACTTATGGACACAGAAAAGATACATGCCCCTAGAGAAGTACCTGTTTGGGGTCAACAGAGCACTTCAACATGTAGAAACATTTCAGGAAAGGACACAGTTACCACCCATACTGCATTGCCAATAGCAGGATGGGTGAGAGACAATGAACTGACCACTAGGGCAGTTGTAGCCCAGAACCAGACACTGATGAAATGGAAGTGGTACCTTCAAGAAAGGGGGAGTATTGCAGCTGGGGATGTCAGCGACATTTCAAAACACCTGGCAGGGCTTGTCACTTTTTCCAACACCCAGCCAGAATAAGAAATTCCTGCAGTCATCCCCCATTCAAGAGGACCCACCCTTTGAGGCTCTGTCAGAAGACATGAAGGAGTCAGCATGGTTCACTGATGGTTCAGCCACAGTCATCTCACCTGGGCATAAATGGACAGCAACAGCCTACAACCTGAGTACAGACACAGTCCTGCAGGAGACCAGAATTGGAGGATCCAGTCAGTATGCAGAGTTGAAAGCTGTACTGATGACTCATCAGGAGGATTTTTCTTCGCATGTCACTATCTACATTGACAGCTGGGCATTTTTTAAAGGACTGACAACTTGGATGCCCATGTGGAAGTCAAATGAATGGATGATTCATGGAAAGATGGTGTGCGGAGGCAAGGAAGTTTCGGACTAAATCTGGAAGGAAGCTCACTCCAGAACCATAAAATTGGGGCATGTTGACTCACATGTGCCCCAAATCTCAGACTCTGAGAACTATTACAGAGTGGCAGATGAAATTGCCAAAATGAATGCAGTTGTGCCAATTGATCTTGTCTTGATGAACTTGGCCAACTGGGCCCCCAAGCAATCTGGACGTTTAGGGCAGAGAGCAGCATATGAATGGGCACAGCAGAGAGGATTGCCTATATCCATGGACATAATAAAGACTGTAATAGTGAACTGTACAGTGTGTGGAGAAGTACAGCAATGGCCATTGCAAAAGTACTCCACTGGGTCAATTCAGAGGGGAGAGAGGCCTGCAGAGATTTGGCAGATTGACTTCATCAGTCCCCTGTCCCGGGGAAACAATGGACTGAGATATTGTTGCACTGCAGCGGACACCTATTCAGGACTTTTGCTTGTTCATTCTTGCAAGCGTGCAAATCAATCTGTAACACTCCAACTGCTCCAGAAACTTGTCGTTGCTTATGGTTGTCCCAAACAAATCCAAAGTGATAATGGCTCACACTTCACCGGATCAACAGTACAGCAATGGACCAACGATTCTGGATTGTACTGGTTGTGTCACATCCCATACCATCCACAGGCAGCTGGTTTGATTGAAAAATACAATGGCTATTAAAGGACCAGATACACAAACTTACACCCACACATACACTAAGGGGTTGGGATCAGTTCCTCACACAGGCAGTCATGTTGTTAAATACTAGGCCAATAGCCAAAAGCATACCATATGAGAGGAAGGTCGGGGCTGGGGCACAGATTCCACAGCTGGAGTGCAGAGTTCACTATTTACATAAGGTTCCTGAAAGGACAGGGCTTAACAGGTACCAAGTTACTGCTTCCCATGATAAAGAAACCAAGAGTGACATATTTGAAGCTGAAGCCTATCTAGGAATTAGAGCTGCACAATTAATCGTAATAAAATCACAATCTCTATTCACCCCCCCTGCGATCTCCATCAGGCATTACCGTGTGTTAGGAACACTTTCACCAGTTGGTGGCACTGTATCCCCCACACCTAGGGGCTGCAGTTCCAGTGTCCACCAGCAGGTGTCTCTTCGCAGTCAAGACCTGATATCATCTCCTGCAATCAAGCATCACCTGAGAGTGTGCAGCAGGAAGTGTATTTAAACCTGGGAGTGCTGTGCTAGCTTGCCTTGATATTGTTCCTCGTGCCTCTGTATCCTGAGACCTGTATCCCAAAATCTGCATTGTCATGCTCCCCAGTTCCCTCTGACTGATCTCCCGTGGATGACCCTGGCCTGGCTTGAAGTTTATGGTTTGGACTTTCCTTACTGTTCTAGTTATATGCTTTTGGTTGGCTTCACTATTTCTATTTTGGTTGTGCGTTTTAGTTCACTGTCACACCTTATAATAAATCCTCTTATTTTAGTTACGCTTTTGTTTGGTATTTTCTGTGCAGTCCACACGTTTCTGGTCACACCAGTTTCCTGACACCGTGATTTTCAGTGCAGTTAACTTGACTGTAATAGAAGTCAATGCAAGTCCCCTGAAGTCTCCCCAGGAATCTTTTTCTAAGTCGGGGTGACTTGAGTCTCTCCTATCTAGGCTGAGAGCCAAGTCTGAGATCACTGCTGATAAAAGAAGCTAGAAGAGATACAATGTAACTACTTCAAAGGGATGAACTACACAGTTTATAGAAGAGTTTAGTTAAACCATTTAAAGACTAAATCTTTTCTGACATTTGTTGCTTACAAGTAAAAATTCAGTATTTTCTGCTAGAAAATTACTTCTAACCCCCAAACATTATATATTTTTTTTAGCAGAGACCCTAGAGAATAAAATGGTGGTTGTTGCAATATTTTATGTCACACGGTGTTTGCGCACTGGTCTTTCAAACGCAATTTTTTGGGGAAAAATTACACTTTCAAGAAAATAAATAAACACTGCTGTTAGCCCAATTTTTTTGTATATGTAAGGTGTTATGCTGCGAGAATTGTGATCTTTATTCTAAGCAAAAAATCGTGATTCTCATTTTGGCCAGAATCGTGCAGCTCCACTAGGAATGAGAGGGAATCTGGCAGGAAGGTTTGAATTTATATTTGCATTGCCAGATGAGCTTCAGGACAGTGGCTGGTACTCTGATTGGTTAGTGGATACTTCTCAGCAAGAGTAGAAAGTGAGGCTCCATAACATCAAAACTTCCAAAATAAACACCAGAGATCTTCTGGGAAATATCAATATATTTCTTCTCCTCCCTATTGATGTTCTTTGGGAGGGTCAGAAGTGGATACAGGCAGACGGCAAAGTGTTGGACAGAGATCCAGGCAAGAAGCCAGTTAGAGGAGAGATTGTAGCTGAAGGACCGGGGTGTACTGTTTATGTATTAGAAGGAACAGATAATCCGCTTTGTTTTACACTCCACAGGCTGTCTCCGATTTGATCCATAGGAAGACCAGAGAAATGTGGCTTCATGATGGAAGACCGCAAGAGCTCTGGAGAGCAAGGTCTTTGATGTATTACAAGCTTGGACTTGTTTCTAAAGAAATTTAAAATGGACTTTCTAATGAACTTTTAGCCAAAAACTAAAACACCTTCTCGGGGCAGAAATATGGGAGGGGGTTGCATCCAAGGCAAATTAATGTTTAGTATTAGTTTTGTTAGTAATGAAGTGATTTTCTGTGTGGAGTCTGAGAGAAAAAATCAAGGGCGGAATGTGTTGCATTTGATAGGAAAAATCATCCATAGAATATATAGTGTATTTTATATCAGACTGGAACACTCTGTTTAGATAGAAACAGAAATCAGGTTACTTTTGAGTGTTTGAGTGGACTTCTCAAACAAATGCCATTGGATACAAGGGGAACAATGAACTATTGTTTTCATTTCAGTTGACAGATGTAAACAGGTCTGTAACCTAGGCAAATGGCATGGTTTTTATATAACCTATATCATGTATGATACCAGAGTGTCATCTTGAGGTAGAATTTGAGAATACCTCTCTAATTGACAACTACAGTGGAAAATGGTCTGTTATTTTGTAAGTGTGGTAACAAGTTTGTAACCATTGTTGGAATCTATGGTAAACAATTTGCCATATAAAAAGTTGTCAGGGATAAGCTGGACAGAACTCCATGATGCATTAACACCATAGATGCAAGGTCTGTGCCAGACCAAAAGAAGACTCTTTCGCATGATCTCCAGCAAATGCTTATAGAAGCTTGGGTCCTTGTTGCTACACAGATCATGGACCCACTGTAACCAGAGTTAAGTAACTTTTAAGCATTCTTTTACTGTGTATAGACCATAGTTTCTGTATATTTGCTAGACATTTTGCTTGTTATAGGTATATCTGTCAGTCTTGAATTGTATTCCTAATATTGTAATAGTTTTGTATGTGTAGCATTTTTGTATAGTAAAAGCACATTTATATACTGCAGAAGACTGAGCTTCCTTGCTTATACCGCAAAGTAACCTTACTAGATAGATGAAAGCAAAACAGTTACCATATCGGAGAGCTGATCAAAGCCATTCCCGACTTTGTTAGGTTGTCCAACCAGTCGTCGGATGCGCCGGCTGGTTGTTCGGGTCTCCCGGTGGGTCAGTAGAGCCCAAATAAGCCGCAGGGGAGGGGGGTGGTACTTCCCCTCCCACTGCTTGTAACAGCAATCGAGCGGCTAGTTAGCTGCTCTGATTGCTATTACAAGGAAGCCAACCGACGGGTCTAAAAACCAGCCGCAGCTGCAGCCATCATCCTGGTACAACCACTTGAAGACCGGTGATGTACCAGGTACGTGACTGGTATGCAAGTGGTTAAGGATCCTTGGATATATAATTTGATATGCCTAGTTCACTAATAGATAAGGGATTGTAGGTTGAATAATGATTGTTGGTAGTGGTTCGATGCATATATGCAGGAGATGGGGTGCCTGCTACTGGTATCATCTTGGGTCACTTTTTCCCCCAAGGGGTTTAGCTCCCAGGATAGAAGCTCTAACTGCGACATTAAGTATATTTGGGGGAGATGTTGGCGGCCCTGAGGAAAGACCACCCACGCCTCCCAGAAGTTTTTTTGTTTTGTTTTTTTATTTTTCCACTATGAACCTTACTATATACTTGTGGGGGTCAGATACATATATAAGTGGGCTGAGAAAGGAGAATTATTTTTACAAAAGTGGTATTATGATTTATCATTGGATTAAAAAGCCTCATGGTAGTTATTAAATGTTTTTCATATTATGTACAAGGTTTAAATTCGGTAGTTAAATGATTAAAATTAATTGTGGCAAGAGTTGTCCCACTTTTCTTCACAGGTATTGATGCTGCAGGAGACTAATTTCATTGCAACATCCCTACCCGGACTCCCAACCCACTCTTATTCTTACTGGTTTCATGCCCTTTCTAGTAAAACTAAATCTAAAGGATTTTCAATTGCAATTCAGAAATATTGTCCTTTCCTATTCAAAGTGCAACGGATTGATATAAAAGGACGTTTTGTGGTTGTAAAAGAGTTTATAGCAGGCCAGTTGTGTACACTGGCAGCAATGTATGCATCTAATTTACATGCAGTAGATTTCCTCTCTAAGACGCTGCTTAAATTGACAGATTTTACAGAAGGCCTCTTAATATTAGGAGCTGATTTTAACCTCTGTATTGACCCATTAATGGATACCTGCGAAGGGAAGCCGCTATTTCTTCCAGAGCAATTAATTGCTTGCGTAATAAGTTACAGTTACTTTACTTGGTAAATATTTGGCGGGTGTCTAACTCCACAACTAAGGATTACAGTTATTATTCTAAAACACATAAAACATACTTTCGGTTAGATTGTTTTTATTTAGACCAATATCATCCATGTAAAGAAATTTCTACTTCAAATGAACAAATAACGATATCAGACAGCATGGATTCATGAAAGACAGAAGTTGCAAACAAACCTGATTTCTTTTTATGAGGAGGTAAGTAAAACCTTGGACAGAGGGGTGGCTGTGGACATGGTGTACTTGGATTTTGCAAAAGCGTTTGACACCATTCCCCACACACGGCTAATGTGTAAGGTAAAGTCTACAGGCTTGGAAAGATCAGTTTGTAAATGGATAGAAAACAGGCTAAAAGACCGAAT
>BLSH010262760.1:256508-273016 GCA_018402905.1 Glandirana rugosa
ACCAGCAACACACGTACACTGTTGTTATAGTGTGTAAGAGGTGTATATGTCGAACATACCCTCCCAATGTTCTTTTTTCGGTGAGGAGTTCTTTCCGGTGTACGTCACTGCCGACTCGAAACGGTTTTGTGTGGAACTTCTAAGACTCCGGTGTACGTTTTTACACAATACCAGTCCACTCTGATTTTGACTTAATAAACCGGAGTTGTGGTTTGCTACAGACCACTTTTAGGTTATGTCGAGTGGTAGGTTTATTGTGGTTAGGATGTCAATGAGTACCTCCACCATTATAGGACCATACCCCCACACCTGACCATAACACATTTTTGCATGTGGCCTCAGAATCTTCAAGGTGTGTTTTGGCAAAGCTCAGCCGTCACTGCATGTGGCCTTTCTTGAGGAGTGGCTTTTTTCTTGTAACCCTCCCATACAAGCTGTATATGTGGAGAATGTGTGATATTGTTGTCACATGCACACAACGACCACAATTTGTCATAAATTCCTGCAACAGAGATGCTGTAGGCCTCTTGGTAGCCTCTCTGACCAGTTTCCTCCTGGCTCTTTCATCCAGCTTGGAGCGACGTCCTAATCTAGGGAGAGTCTGTGTTGTACCAAAAACCTTCCACATCTTAATAATAGACTTCACTGTGCTATACTGTATATACAAAGCCATTATACATTACCTTTAATCTCAGTGTGTGTTGTCATTTTTGCAATGCCTCTATGTAAACACAGCATTTACCTTACTTTCTGTAATATTTAAAAATATATCCCCTGTACCTTTCCAAAATACGAAACCTAAAAAATCATTTATAGGAGAAAGCCTAAAACTGCAAGACTTACTGACCTTTTCCATGAGGTCTTGTAATTATTATTATTATTTCTGTTTAATGTAGTGTTGTCATATTTTCTGTTATCTTAGATCTTTCATTTCATGCACTACAACATGCTTAGGTTAAAAGATTTCCCACCTCTTGCATGGCTGAAAATTGACATTCTGTTAGTGAAATTGGACCTGGTACCAGAAAAACCAAACTTAAACAATTTGATAAGTAAAACAAAACAAATAAATAAATAAATAAAAAAAGGTTGATGTCAACTGACACGTGGCTTCCACATACTCCGAAGCAAGAAACATATACACTGCCTTGAAAAAGTATTCCTAACCCTTGAAATTTCCCACATTTTGTCATGTTACAACCAAAAATGTATATGTATTTTATTGGGATTTTATGTGCTAGACCAACACAAAGTGGCACATAATTGTGAAGTGGAAGGAAAATGATAAATGGTTTTCAAAATTTTTTTACAAATAAATATCTGTAAAGTGTGGCATGCATTTGGCACCCCCTTTACTCTGATACTCCTAACTAAAATCTAGTGGCATCAATTGCTTCCAGAAGTCACCTAATAACGTAGATAGAGTCCATCTGTGTGTAATGTAATTTCATTATAAATACAGCTGTTCTGTGAAGCCCTCATTGGTTTGTTAGAGAACCTTAATGAACATACAACATCATGAAGGCCAAGGAACACATCAGGCAGGTCAGGGATAAGGTTGTGGAGAAGTTTTTGAAGCAGGGCTAGGTTATAAGAAAATATCCCAAGCATTGAGCATCTCACAGAGCATTGTTCAATCCATCATCCAAAAATGGAAAGAGTATGGCACAACTGCAAACCTACCAAGACATGGCTGTCCACCTAAACTGACAGGCTGGGTAAGGAGAGCATTAATCAGAGAAGCAGCCAAGAGGCCCATGGTAACTCTGAAGGAGCTGCAGAGATCTACAGCTCAGGTGGGAGAATCTGTCCACAGGACAACTATTAGTCGCGCACTCCCCAAATCTGGCCTTTATGGAAGAGTGGCAAGAAGAAAGCCATTGTTGAAAGAAAGCCATAAGAAATCCTGTTTGCAGTTTGCAAAAAGCCATGTGGGGGACACAGCAAACATGTGGAAGAAGTTGCTCTGGTCAGATGAGACCAAAAGTGAACTTTTTGGCCTAAAAGCAAAATGCTATGGGTGGTGGAAAACTAATACTACACATTACCCTAAACACACCATTCCCGCTGTGAAACATGTGGTGGCAGCATCATGTTGTGGGGATGCTTTTCTTCAGCAGGGACAGGGAAGCTGGTGAGAGTTAATGGGAAGATGGATGGAGCCAAATACAGGGCAATCTTAGACAAAAACCTGTTAGATTCTGCAAAAGACTTAAGACTGGGGCAGAGGTTCACCTTTCAGCAGGACAACGGCCCTAAACATATAGCCAGAGCTATAATGGAATGGTTTAGATCAAAGCATATTCATGTGTTAGAATGGCCCAGTCAAAGTCCAGACCTAAATACAATTGAGAATCTGTGACAGAGCTTGAGCTATTTTGCAAAGCAGAATGGGAAAAATGTCACTCTCTAGATGTGCAAAGCTGGTAGAGACATCCCCAAAAAGATTTGCAGCTGTAATTGCAGCGAAAGTTGGTTCTACAAAGTATTGACTGAGGGGGGCTGAACACAAATGCACACCACACTTTTCACATATTTATTTGTAAAAAAACAATTTATCATTTTCCTTCCACTTCATAATTATTTGCCACTTTGTGTTGGTTTATCACATAAAATCCAAATAAAATACATTTACGTTTTTGGTTCTAACATGGCAAAATGTGGAAAATTTCAAGGGGTATAAATACTTTTTCAAGGCACTACATATAACTCCTAATTGGTTATATTTAGTTATAAACACAGCTCTGCCACCAGAAAATATAGAAAAATGTTTGTAGTGGAAGCATTCTCGGCTGATTAGAACGTTTTACCTCTCCTATGAACATCTCAACAGATAATTCTCAGAGGGAAATGATCAGTGTCTGGTTCATTTTCTGATAATCCAGAGAGACATTTATCTGCTACATCAAGTTTCCCAAATATTTCTGTTTTTTAAATTTGCTATATACAAGCAATCTTAAACCTTTACCTCCAAAAACATTTTCTGATTTACGAGCTACCCATATGCAGTATGTAACAGCAACACGTGATAAAAAAAAAACAAAAAACTGTGTGATTCTTTAAAGGGGGGAAAGCTTCATGCACCATTAAAGGCCCGTACACACGATGCAAAATTTGTATGGAAATTTTCATACGATGACCGATCGTCCGAAATTCTTACCGTTAGTATGGTCATTTTGACAGCCGATTTTGATTTTTTTCAGAAGACAAAAGCTGGATGTGCAGAATTCAACGTTCGATTTTCGTATCATTAGTACAGTTTTCATATGAAAAAAATTGTAAGATTTGAAGGAGTGATTGGTAATGACCACTCATGAATGTGCCAACATCCCTGTATTGAATACAGCAAACTGGACCCCTGGGGTAGGACTTTAGAGGCACTAATGACATATTCTAAGTAAAATATCAGATTTTATTTCCATGCATTAAAAGATATCAAGCAATGTAAGCATTGTAGAGATACAAGGCAGGGAACAATAAAACAACACTGAGACTGAGACATTTAAATACAATAGGTCAGTATATAACAATAGACAGTACATATGTAGTATACAGAGAGATCAACATTTAACAGACATTCCAGTGTATGCGTATAAATTAATTCCATGTCAAGTTAACCACTTACCGACCGTGTAACGTGTATTTACTGCTGCAAAGTGGCAGCGCTGCACAAATCGCCATATATAAACGGCGATTCGCGCAGCTGTAGTTGTGGGTGGGCGCACGCCGCTGGTGGTGCGCTCTCGTGCCTGCCGCATGCTCCCTGAGTGTGGCTGCGGGTTGGGGGGACTCGATGTTCTGACGGCGACCCGCGATCACCTAATACAGAGGAAGAACGGGGAACCACCGATGTAAACACGGCGGTTCCCTGTTCTGTCAGGCGGCATGACAGTGATCTACTGAACCCTGTAATCGGGATCAGTTAGACCTGTCATGCCCCTGTCATCCCAGCCCCCACACAGTTAGAACACAGTGAGGGAATACATTTAACAACTTGATCGCCCCCTACAGTTTAACACCTTCCCTGCCAGTGACATTTATACAGTAATCAGTGGTTATTTTTAGCTCTGATCGCTGTATAAATGTCAGTGGTACCAAAAAAGTGTCAAAAGTGTCCGATCTGTCGGTTGCAATATCGCAGTCCCAATAAAAATCCCATTACCAGTAAAAAAATAAATATATAATAAAAACGCAATAAATCAATTCTCATAGTTTGTAGACATGATAACTTTTGCGCAAACCAATCAATAAACACTTTTTGCAATTTTATTTACCAAAAATATGTAATAGAATACATTTTGGCCTAAACCGATGAATACATTTGTTTTCTTATATATTTTTTTGGATATGTATTATAGCAAAAGGTCAAAAATATATATTTTTTTTTTTTCAAAATTGTCGCTTTTTCTTTGTTTATAGTGCAAAAAATAAAAACCGCAGAGGTGATCAAATACCACCAAAAGAAAGCTCTATTTGTGGGGTAAAAAAGGACATCCATTTTGTATGGGTACAACGTCGCACGACCTCGCAATTGTCAGTTAAAGCTACGCAGTGCCGAAAAACACGGTCCTACAGATTTCTTCACACCCCCGTCATGGCTGGCAGATGCTTTATATTAGTGGTAACCAGTACATGTTAACTGGAAAAGATGGAGAGGACCTCAAAATGGGGCCCATCCCATACAGGATGTATGGTCTCAGAGACACTGAGGTCAGACAGAGGAAAGGCCTATAGACAGAGAACAGCATGGGGGTAATCAGACTAAGCAAAGTATATGTATATTGGTGTAGCAAGTCGGGTGGTCCATCCCACATGATGAAAATGTGGGATGGGCCGCAGTGCGCAGTGTGAAGGCGCCGTGCATGGACAGCCCAGGAGGCCAATTATGGGATTGCCCAGCACCCTCCTCCCCTCACATACTCGCAGCTGTGTTTGCCTTCAGCGATCTGCTGTGAGGGGCGGAGGGACATATATAGAGTGAGCATATACTCACTCATTCAGAGCTGCTTGACGCTGTGCCTGCATGTCAACTGAGTCGCACTTGCCATAGAGGTAAAAAATAGATATTTGGAGTTCCTTGTTCCCTTATAGTGGGTTTTATAATGATGGGTCAGTTCTGCATTGGGGGGGGGGGGGGTAGGCCCCTGGCAATGTCATGGTCCTTTTCCTGGATCCAACATACATTAGCATTACAACATTAACTAGAGGCTATTATGTGCCCTTTGTTTTCACTAACACATGGTATCTGTGTATTAATGGCACTCGACCTACATCAGGCATATTACATACACTATATCTCCTTGGCCAGTCAGTGTTCCAATTATCCATATACTGTAACTATTTAATATAAGCATGAGCCAGCATTAATGCTATATTTATATAGCATAGGTAGCCATTATACAGCTCCTCCCCAATCCCCTATGGGTATACCTGCTGGAGTTTCTCCACAATAGAAATGCCTTGCCATATAGCTTCCCCCACAAGTGTCTGTACTTTGGGCTCCATATATGCCCCCACAAATGTATACACATAGTTGTGGGTGGGGTGACATACAATAACATATATATATGCATTTAATATATGATTTATTTGTCCCTAGAGTGTGCATTTGTACTATCACATCCGGCACAATCAGGCTCTCTCATCCGGGTGATTGGCCTCTCACCTGCAGGTATGAAATACACACCCAATATGGGTCTGTTTTGTAATATACATATACTTTGCTTAGTCTGATTACCCACATGCTCTTCTTTGTCTATAGGCCTTTCCTCCATCTGACCTCAGTGTCTCTGAGACCATACATCCTGTATGGGATGGGCCCCATTTTGAGGTCCTCCCCATCTTTTCCAGTTAATATGTACTATTACCACTAATATAAAGCATCTGCCAGTCATGATGGGGGTGGGAAGAAATCTGTAGGACCATGTTTTTAATTTGGCATGGAATTAATTTATACGCATACACTGGAATGCCTGTAAGTATAGGGGAGATTCCTCCTTTTAAATGTTGATTTTTCTGTATATTACATATGCACTGTATATTGTTATATAATGACATATTGTACTTAAATTTAGATGCATGATTCCTCTCTCATCCTTTGAAGAAGGAGATCAACTCTGAAACATGTTGGGTTGAGCATATCACCGACCTGGTTGTTGTATACATTATTTCAGTGTTGTTTTATTGTTCCCTGCCTTGTATCTCTACGATGCTTACCTTGCTTGATATCTTTTAATACATGGAAATAAAATCTGAAATTTTACTTAGAATTTATCATTAGTGTCTCTAAAGTCCCACCCCATGGGTCCAGTTTGTTGGAAAAAAATCGTAAGAGTAAGACTACACAAGAAACTAAAAAAAAAAAAATACATACAAAGCTATTCAACACATTACGTCACTTCTGACGTTGAATTTGGTCGTACGAGAATTTTCATATGGTTACTAACCTCTTCACTTTCGACATGAGACTAGCATCCAACAAAAAAAATGGACGATCGGTCATCCGAAAATCTAAGCGTGTGTATGAGGGTTAAGGCATTGTATTTTTCGTTTGACTTTAACACGTGACTCACAAATCTAGGTGTTCAAGGATAACTTAGAGAGGAGCTTCAGTCACTTTGTAAAAAAAATAAAAGTCAGCAGCTACAAATATTGTACTGCTGACTTTTAATATAAGCACACTTACCTGTCCAGGGATCCAGCTCTGTCCTCACCTGAGCCGGTTCTCCTCGGCGCTGGCATGTTTGCTGCAGGATGCCGGCTGTGAAATGGAGTAAAATAGGTATAATACCTAATTTGTTAAATATTGTAATGCCTAGTACAATGAATAATATACAGGAGGGGACTATTCACCCAGTCTGCACTATTTTTGTGTTTGTTGAGGTTTGCTGCATTTTTAATGGACTGCCTTATGCCGGTGGTTCAGCAGGAACTGACCGAAATTCAAACCGTGTATGGGCAGGCTAAATGTACCAAGTTGATTGCTCGATCAACTTGGGTACAACCAGCCTGCCAGATTTACATACGAATATTGCTAGTGGCTGCTATAGCCACTAGCAATAATCACTGGCTTTCCCTGCGGGGATAATACAATGTCTCGGCAGAAGGGATTCTCCTGTCAGCACTGTCTGTGATGATGGGGGAATCATGCAACCCTTGGTTGCAGGAAAGAAATTTGCACCATCTGTGGTCTGCCTAATGCAGTGTGCTGTAACACTCCTCAATGTACCAAAACATATGCATGGCAATGTAGTATGGAGTGAATGGACACTTGGGGTCTTGGTTCCCTGTTGGAGAGATTCCCCTTTAACTGAGACATAACTAGAACCTTCAAGGCCCCGATGCAAGAAATTATGAGGGGCCCTCTGACCCCTGGATAGAGGAAAATGGAGGAGATTGGGTCCTCTAAATGCCACCCCCACCATCCCTCTTATTCAGGTGTACAAGGGAGGCACACGGGCCCTCTGGACCATGGGGCCCGGTTGCATTTGCAACCCCTATCGTTACGCCTCTGCCCTTTAACCAACTGGGAGAGGATATGCAGGTTATCTCCAATGGTGTCAGCAAAAAAAAAATCCTGACAGAGATAATAATACTTTCCCACTCTATTCAACTTGAAAAAAAAAGTTTTGACTGGAATGTTTCCCTTAACTCTCCTTGCTAGTTGTTTTATGGCTTGGTTCTAAATGTTTCATGTCAATTACATTGTTTTAAAACATTTATAATTATTACGTTTCAAACTCACATAACTGAAACTCAGTATTTAACAACATTTGTCTGAGTGACTCCACCTTCAGTTCCAGATATTCAAGGTTGCACAATAAGCTGTTGCTCTGCATTGGCTTCATATATTACTAAATTAATTCTCCTTAGGTGAAAAGGGAGAAATGTCACTACCTCATCATGTTGACTTTCATGCCCTTACATTTACAGTTCAAAACAAAATATTGTTTGGAACTTGCTGTAACCTGCTCTCCATCATTTAGGCCTCAGACACACTGGACTTTTTTAACGCTGCTGTTAGGTGCATCTGGCGTTTTATTTCTGCCTCTAAATGCCCCTGCATGTTAGCCTATGTGTCCATGCATACATAGGCATTTAGAAGAGTTTAGAGGCAGAAAAAAAGCGCTGGCAGCACATCCAGAGCAGCAGCGTTTTGGCAGAAAAAATGCTTGGTGAGTGGAAATGCATGTAAACATCTGCACATGTTAACGCAATAATAAACGATTATTTTGGCCAATGAAATTAATTAACGTCCAAGCGCTTGACACGCCTAAGCGCATTACATACATTATTAACACCTTCCCTCGGGCCTATAGCAGATTGACAGCCGAGCGGGCCTTCTAACTGGATGTCATATGATGTCCTTTCAGAAGGCACAATCTGTCACCGGCCATGTCCACCAGACACAGCTGATGACTGATCAGAGTAGCAGCTCTCTGCCGGTACCATGTGACCGCTGTGACCAATCACAGCAAATCATGACAGTTGTAAACAATGGATGGCTTACTTTCATGCCATCCATTGTGTACAATTGTGTTGCTAGCTGTAATTGGTAAATGTGATCACATGGTACAGACAGGGCCAATTAGAGCCAATCTGTACCATGTGATGAGCTCTGGCTAATCACAACAAAACAGACTGAATGAATCAGTCTAATTGAGTAACACGCTTGCTTATAGCAGTTTAATTCACTGCTATAAGCAATCATAATGTAGAAAAAAAAAAAATCCTGATCACTTCCCCAGAGTAGTATAATGTTGCTATGGTAACATTATATTGCTCTGGTAACAATGTGTTTACAGAAAAAGAAAAAAAAATTAACAATTTTTTTTTAAAAATTTTTTAATTATTTATTTATTTTTTGTACTGTCACCAGTCAGTGTCACTTATCACCACCACACCAGTTATATGATGACAAGTCAGTTTTTGAAAATATAGTAAATTACCTTAAAAACAATATATATAATAATTATTTGTATATAACTTATGGTAATTAACCCCTTGCCACCCAGGCCGATTCTGACACTTCTCTCCTACATGTAAAAATCATCATTTTTTTTGCTAGAAAATTACTCTGAACCCCCAAACATTATATATATTGTTTTAGCAGACACCCCAAGGAAATAAAATGGCGGTTGTTGCAACTTTTTATGTTACATGGTATTTGCGCAGCAACATTTCAAACACTTTTCTTTTTAAAGAAACTGTTTCATGATCAAGAAAAAAAAAAACACTAAAGTTAGCCCGATTTTTTCGTATAATGTGAAAGATGATGTTACGCTAATAAATAGATACCTAACATGTCACACTTTAAAATTGCGCACACTTGTGGAATGGCAGCAAACTTCAGTACTTCAGAATCTCCATAGACAATGCTTTAACATTTTTTAGAGGTTACCTGTTTCGAGTTACAGAGGAGGTATATGGCTAGAATTATTGTTCTCACTCTAACGTCCGCGGTGTATATAACCTGTGTGTATCTGGCTCTGATACTAGCCAGTGCCTCACCAGCCACTGACCTCACTGCATGTCCCTGAGTGGTACCACAGGGCCCAGCCAGCAGTAGAGCATTCTGATATGTGTATCAAACAGGTGCAACATTCAGCAACCTTCCCATAAGTCTGTCTTCACTTACTCATCAGCCCTCTCATTTATTAACCCCTGCCGTGTCTCTTAAAGAGACCATCGTCTGTCATACAAATGTAGCAGTACCCCCCATAGGGGCTGCTGGGTAATGTGGTCCACCTGTCACCCTGCCCAGCCCAGCATTCACTTCCCGATCCCCTTGGAGATAATAAACAGTTCATGTGCTTGTTTTTTTATTATATTGGGGAACTGAAATTGTATAGTGTAGAGAATTTATGGGATGCCAAGTAGATTGAAGCAACTTGGTTGGTACACTGTTTGGGCACACTTCCTCAGTCTCCTCCAGCACATCACTTGCTTGCCGACTATTACCTCCTCTCTCTCTCTCTCCAGCACATTACTTCTCTTCAGGCACAGCTAGCACATGGTTAGGCCTAACACTGGCTCCAGCCAGGCCTTAGCAGGAATGCCCATTACAGGCAGGGACCGCAGGTCCCTATAGTATAGCAAAGAAAGTTAAAGTGCTAGCTGTTCTTGGTGGACTACTGATCCCAGTCAGTCTTCTTCGGGCCTTGCCAGCCCTCCTAGCTGTAGCTGCCCATCTCCATTGCCCATAACACAGTCCTCACAGGCTCTACACCGATTTCAGATTGCATCCTCCCAATCCTCTCTGGCATGCCTCCCCAGCATTCCTGGCTGTGCATGTCACTCATCAACAACCGGCGGATCCCTCCTGGAGACTTGCCCGGCAGTACTCTCAACTGTCTTCTCCTGCTTCTGGCCAGGATCCCTGTGGTTTATACGGGGGTCCCGTCCACTCCCAGACTCCAGGCCCAAGGTCACCCCCCAGACTGGGGAGCTCCCTCAAGGCCCCGACAGCCTAGTACTCCATCTCTCAGTTCTTTCACCTCTCCTCCCCAACTGGGCTGACACTAGGTATTTAAGGAGGCCTGCCCCCTTCCAATCCAGGTTGGGGATTGGTCAGGGCTCCTTAGAACACATCAGGCAGCTCCACCTCTCCTCTCCTCTCTTTCCAGAGCTTTCTCGAAGCTTATAGAAATAAGGAGGTCTCAGTGACACAGCCTGTGAGTCACCAGCTGCTACTCTAGGCCACTCCCAGCCCACACAGATCAAAACAATAGCCTCCAGCCAGGCCTGCCTAAATTTACCTGCACTCACCAAAAAAATCTCTAGCACACTACCTAAGTAGAGGATGCTACACAAAGAAAGGAGATATATACCTGCTGTTTGGAACACATCCTTTGGCCAGTATATATCCACCCCACTGAGCCTCAGCCCGTAGGAGGTGGATTCACCAGTGAAACCAAAACAATGGACTTGGGAAAGAGCATCAGCATTTTAAAAAGTTCAAATAGCACATGATGTCATCACAGTACTTGACCTTGTAATTATGGGTGCTCATGAATGCCATGGATGGTGCCATGCCAGAACCAAATGCAAAGATGGCATAATTGATGTCAGAGGAGCATGGTAGGAGATAAGCCTGAAATTTCTTCCTAAGAGGTAACAATAGAGTGATTCTGAGGCCCACTTAATAGCCAGACTTTCTAATACAGTGTAGTTTCTCTCAGGCCTGGTTAATTACCAACTGAGAAAAACCACAGGATGCTCCTCTTCATGGATGACCTGTGACAGGATAGCTCCTAGTCCATCTCAATGAAAAATTAATTTGTGAAGTCGGGAATCACCAGGAAAGAATATTGGAAGTGTTGACTTACTTCAAATAACTATTCTACAAATATCTACATTCAATAAAATACAAAAAAGGGAAGCGCAAGTGTTTGGAAATGTGAAAGTCAAAGTGAAACCACTTAAGAGTAAACACTACAATAATAACCTAAGGTACGTGCTCATTGTAAATACATTATATTTCCCTTTGAACAATCTGAAGAGCACCAGTCCAGCTGAGGGACTCACTGCACTCATCTGGAGCAATCATAGGTCAATATAGAAATGTGTCACTGATAAGGTTGTGAATTATTGCTTTAGTGATGTCAAAGCTAAAGAAAGTAAAAAGTGCTACTTTTGAAGACGTAATTTGCTAACATTCACAGTATGGCTTTTGTGTGGCATCACATGGCCAGTAGCACATTCCTTTATACACCCTCACTCTGGACTACCTGTCCTTCCTGCAGGAGCCGGTGATTGGATTACTGCTCTCCACTTATCTTTTTGTAAGCAACTGTTTACTTCTATTCACACTCACTGTCATTGACCGAATATGAACGGCTGTGTTCCCTCCATGAGACACCCAGACATCGACTTTCCTTGATTTATAAGCTACTCCATGCATTGTTACATGATGGACTTCCAATCTAAGCTAGGATGTGGTCTGCAGATTTGGGGAAGGGACTCTTGGCTGCTGACTGGCAGACATCATTCCATTTTACGTACAAAATCTACAATTTCCTGTAACGCACAAGGAAAGAATTTTAAGCTTCTTTTTGCGATGCCCACATCATTACATAGGATGTTTCTGTTCACATCTGCCACCTGTTGGCGATGTGAGTCTGCGGAGGGGTACTTATCTACATATCTGGCAGGAATGAGGCGGGATCCAACCCTTCTGGTCACAAGTTTTCGCTGTTTACTCCAGAGATTGCTCTCCTTTCTATGCTCCAGGCTCGGTAGCCTCCCAGAAACAGAGCTTGTTATGTTTTTTCCTTTCAGCAGCACGACAACTCATACCATTATTTAGGAAGACAGATGTTACCCCCCCCCCCCCCCCTTATCCTTGTGGGTCTCCACAGTAAATTGTATCATGCTTATGAAGGAAATGCTAGCATTGGATAATGAAACTTTTGAGAAGTATAAAGTTTTGTGGTATATTTGGCTCCATTTTTTCACTCATGGCACGCTCAAGGAGATGCTATCACCTAATGGTAGTTCTGTAACTACACCACCTCAGTCCTCCAATTGGATGGTATAGAGGTTCCCTTGGCACCTTTCAAGACCCCCCCCAGACGGTTGTCTCCGGTGCTCCTCACTGGCAGCTGCCCTTCTTATCTTCATATTTTTTTTTCTTTTTTCGGTCCTAGAGTTTCACTCATGTTCTGTTCTTCTCTCTTCATCCTTTAACCCTTTTTCTTCCCTTCGTTTTTGGCCACCTATGGTCATTCCCTGTCTTTCTCTTCTCCCATTCCCCTCTATATTTTTTTACGCGACCTCACTTTTTGATACTTTAGGCCCTAGTACTATTTTTACCATTCTTATTTACACGCTATTCTATATGTACATAATTTTTTTTCTTTTATCTCTATTGTGTAGCTAGCTCGCTATTACTGCAGATTATGTTCTTGACTTTTCTACGCCTTGCAGTGGCTTAATCTTCATATTTCTTTGTTATGTTATAAAACAATAAAGTTATATTTGTCTCTAAATACTTTTCTATTTTGAATAAAGAGAGGGAGAGTTAGAATCTCTGACAGCTGTTTATTGCTAGGTGGGTGTCCATTGGAAAACTTTCCACCGGCAGTTTCGTCACAAAATCCTGCAGTCTTAAAACTCCAGAGGAACCTGCACTGAAATGAATCTGCCCTTTATATCAAAGTGGATGTAAACCTGAAAAAAAATGTAATTAATAATTCTGCCTAGTAGAGTAGAGCATGTCATGTCATCTGTGCCCAGTCTTGCCACAAAGAGTTAATCCAACGCAATCCCCTATCTTTTTTTCAGTAAGAAATAAACTGATTAATTGAGAAATAGGAGATGTTTCATCCCCCTGCTGTATGAGTGACATTTACTTATCTCATGCATGGAGCAGAGGAAGCTTCACACTCCCCCCTCCTTTCACCTCCAGCTCTCCCAGGATTGGCTGCTCCACATCTCAGCATGATAGGGCATGCTGAAGTCATGTGGTGTCTTTCCTGAGTTTTGACACAGGATGTTTCTCAAAACTCAGGAATAGCAAAGTAGGACAGTGTAGAGGTGGGTGGAGAGTCTTGTGACATCACAACTTCACCCACTGTGCTACAGCAAAGGGACCTACCAATTAATTCCAAAGATTTGTGGGGCTGCTACTGCTGAAGGGGGTGACATTTGCAAGGTAGGAATACATGCAGGAGGTATACATTCATACTGTGCCATTAGTCATTTATACTGGGTGAGTGGTGGGTTTACAACGACTTTAAGGGAAACTTGTAACAAGTAGGCTGTTATTATTATCCTTCTTTTCAAAATGCTTGTTGTCTGCCTGTCACTGGTCCCAAAACTTTCCGAATCACCCAAAACATGTGTAGGGGAACTTAAAACAAAAACTCCTAATTTACCCACTTGTTCTAGGCCAGTGACTCATAAGATAATGAAACCAGAGGAAAAGTATGACAGACAACTAGCTTTTGCAGGAGGAGAAGGTGAGCAGTAACATCCTCCATATTTCTCTCAGCATAAGTTATATCTTTTTCACTAATGCAGAAAGGGGTCTTCATTGTGAGCAGACTATGGAATTCTTTGCAAAACAAAGTAGTTATGTTCAACATTGTGAGAGAATTTAAATATGGATTAGATGTCTTTTTTTTTGTGTATTTAGAAGGATGCTAAAGAACAAGGAAAGTATTTTCCCCCATGGTGAGAAGAAATGGGTGGCTTCAGCACTGATTTACTTTTTTTTTTTTTACCAGTGGTTATTTACTTGGTTTCCTACATATATGGGGCATGTGCTCTCTAACATTCCTACCATGACAGCACTTGGTGCATGGGCAGGAGATATAAAGGAGAGGTGGGTGGAGTGAGCTATTTAGCTATTCTCTATCAGAACAACCAAGCTGCACTCTTTTTTTAGACCAGTCAGCTTTGGGTGCATCAATCCATGGCCCACAGCACATACAAATATAGGGGCAGGATGCTGGTGACATTGGTGCCTTTATACGGACACATACCCTTATTTAGTCAATGCGATTTGTTAAACCTGGGCATGTGTTAATATAAAGGCACTAACGGGTCATTTCTCACCCCGCAGCACATGTAAACAAAGGGGCAGGGTGCTGGTGACGTCAGTGCCCTTGTATGGACACGTGCCCATATTTAATAAATGTCATTGGATGCCACCAGCCTCCTGCCCCTTTGTTTACAGATGCTATGGGACAGAGATTGACCTTGCCCTCAGCTGATTGAACTTTGAAAAAGCACAGAAACTCACAGAGGTGAGTTAGGAGGATGCTTAAGTAAGGCCGGTTTCACACATATGCGAATTGGATGCATTTTTAACTGTAAATGTGAATGGCTTTCAATGCAGCCAGTTCACACATGTGTGGGGCACAAAAAAGGGTCCTGTGTGTTTTTAGGTCCGGCTCAGGTGCAATTTCAGGTAAAAATTTGCACCTGAATTGCACCTGAACCGGTGGACAGAACCAGTGGATAGAAGCACACCGAACTGCTGCACTGAAACCGCGGCTGCATATACTGTATGTGAACCCTGCCTAAATCTCTACTAGAGAAGAGACTGAGGAATTATTTTCCCTTGCCTTAACCACTTGCCGACCACCGTACGACCATAAGCAGTGACAGGGTGGCTCTGTCCCACGAATCGCCGCTTATAGTAGTCACTTTAGTGCACGTGCCTGCCACACGCTCCCTGAGCAGGGCCGCGGGTCATGCGGACTCGATGTCCTCCGGCAACTCGCAATGCCCTTTGACAGGGCCAGAACGGGGAACCGCTGATGTAAACACAGCGGTTTCCCATTCTGACAGGCGGCATGTGAGATATCTACTGATCCCTGTCACTGGGATCAGTTAAATCTCTGGTGCCCCTGCCAGCCCAGCCCCCTCACAGTTAGAACACGTTAGGGAACACAGTTAACCCCTTCACTGCCTCCTGCAGGTTAACCCTTTCCCTGCCAATGACATTCACACAGTAACCAGTGGATATTTACATTTCTGATCACTGTATAAATGTCATTGGTCCCAAAAAAGTGTCAAAAATGTCCGTCATGTCCGCTGCAATATCGCAGTTCTGATAAAAATCGCAGATCGCCGCCATTACTAGTAAAAAAAAAATTGGAAAAACACCAGAAATTATTTCTCATGGTTTGTAAACGCAGCAACTTTAGCGCAAACCAATCAATAAATGCCGATTGCGATTCCTTTTACCACAGATATGAGCAGGGATCAGCAAGGTGTCCGCTCCCGGACACCAGTGTCCGACAGGGCTGCCTGTGGTGTCCGCCGCCGCCGCGGATTTTTTTTTTACACTTCACGTTTTTTTTTGTCGAACTGTGCCCGACTCCTCCAAGACAGCACAGAGAGTGTGGCGCCTCCCACTCTCCCTCGTGATAGGAGGGAGGGGGCTGGTCGGCTGGCGCGCGCCTTGTCAGCGGCGGAGAGGAGAGAGAGACTAGGCAGGGGACGGCGACGGTCACTCTCTCGGCTCTCGACGGGTCATGGGCGGCAAGATTCAGATCAGAACTGAATCAATTTTAAGAACAGCCAGCCAGACTCAGACAGTGTCACTGGCTGCCTCCTGCCTGGCACAGTCACTCACTGTCACTGGCACTGCAGTCAGACAGAGGAGAGGAGCGGAGCCGTGGCCTGGAGTGGAGGACAACAAGGTGCTGCCGCTGAGTCCAGTCCAGAGTACAGTTTTTCATGGTGAGTGTGTCAGTGAGGCCTGTACATTTCACAGGGAGCCTGGGAGGGACAGGGACTGGACTGTGTGTGGTGGTCTGGCCTGGCCTGCCGCCTGCCTGCCTGGAAGGGCTGGGGCTGGCTGGGCCCTGGACACTAGTAGCACTGACTCTGACTAGTACCTGGCTGGCAGTCCTACTGACTCCTGAGGCCTATAAATTTCACACTGCAGAGAGGGACAGGGTCAAATTTACAAGCCTCAGGAGGACTGCCAGCCAGGTACTAGTAGTCAAAGTCAGTGCTACTACTAGTGGTGACGAGATTGAATCATGATGATT
>BLSH010262760.1:280802-292979 GCA_018402905.1 Glandirana rugosa
CATAGAGTTTTTAGATGATTTTAGAACATTGATATGATATCACTGTTCTAAAATCATCTAAAAACTCTATGTGAAACTATAGCAGAGCGAAACCATATCCCTGTTCTTCTCTATGCTGTAGTTTTACACACAGTTTCCACATGTTTGCAGAACAGTTTGTCCCGGATTTTAGTTAAAGTATCACCCACAGTTTCCAGATGTTTGCAGAACAGTGATATGGGTTTGCCAAGGTTTTTGTTAAAGTGTTACACACAGTTTCCAGATGTTTGCAGAACAGTGATATGGGTTCGCCCCGGTTTTTGTTAAAGTGTTACACACAGTTTCCAGATGTTTATTTCCCTGTCCCCATTTCTTTGTAGGGCACTTGTCCCACCCTTACCCCCATTTCCTTCCTTTTGCAGACCTCTAGGACTTTCCTGGACTTTTTTACAGACATTTTTGTGCCTAAAAGTTTGGGTCCCCATTGATTTCAATGGGGTTTGGGGTCCGGGACAAAGTTCGGGTTCTGTCCGGACCCGAACCCGGACTTTGTCCCGAAGTTCGGCCGAACCAGCAGAACCCGGACTTCCAGAAGTTCGCTCAACTCTATTTGTAACCAACTTTCCGTCATCATCCTTCCTGGGGCCAATATGCTCTGACCTCGTTTTTTTTACTGTTGATATATTTAAAAAACTTTACTCTCCTCCGATATGTGCCTTTCGTGGTCTATTCTAGCTGTCCTGATTGCAATTATACATTTTTTATTGCATTCCTTGTAGTGTTGTAGAGTTCTAAGATGAAGTACCAGAGGTTACTCTTCCAGGAGAGCCTGGGAAAGCATCAATCTACATCTCCTCCCTGGGCCAGCTGAATATCAGTATCATTTCTAAGCTGACAAACCCAAATCTATCTCTTCATTCCTCAGCTCACTGCATCAGTCTCCTCAAGCATCACTAACTTACTAACAGACATATCTGTCTGGATGTCACACCACTTCCTCAAACTCAACTTGTCCAAAACCAAGCTCATAATATTTCCTCCCCCACGTGGCACTTCCCCTGACTTCTCTGTCAAGAGCAATGGCACAACCATCCACCCATCCCCACATGCCAGTGTGCTAGGTGTCATACTGGACTCTGAACTCTCCTTTTGGCCCCACATCCAATCACTTTCCAAATCTTGCTGCCTCAACCTCCGCAACATCTCTAAACTACGTCCCTTCCTAACCAATGAGACCACAAATCTCCTGATTCACTCCCTAGTTATCTCTCGCCTCGACTACTGCAACTCCCTCCTCATTGGCTTACCTTTAAATAGACTATCCCCCCTTTAGTCCATCATGAATGCTGCTGCCAGACTCATCCACCTTACAAACCGCTCAGTGTCTGCTACCCCTCTCTGCCAATCCCTCCATTGGATACCACTTGCCCCAACTAATTACATTCAAAATGCTAACAATAAGTTACAAAGCCAGCCACAACTCTGCTCCTGTTAGGTCTGCCAGGAACCCCAACCATCACTCCAGTTTCCTGACCAGTAGTCTTGTTATCCCGCTATCAGGTGGAGGATGGTGCAGTCCTGCAGCCAGAATTCTGGGACTTCTATGATAAGTGCAAACAATCCCAATCAAGGAACAACAATAAATAATAGACTCGCGGTTAGTAGCAAATCCGGGCAGAGGTCCAAGAGCTAAACCAGAGACAACATCAGAGACAGGCAAGGTTCATCAACAATCGGGCAACGAAGTACAGGAGGGTAATCCAAAGGCATAGTTGGGAACAAGCAAAGCTGGTATCAGGCAACAAACAGGATAAATGGCTGGCAGTAGCAAAAACCAATATTCAGGCAAGGACAGGAAGGGGAAGTGAGGTTTTATGGAGTACTAATTGAGGTGACTGCCTACAGCTGGCCACTGGGTGGAGCCAGAGTCACCATCAGAAAGCAGTAGATACCCAGGACTCCACAAGGATAGTAGATACTCCGTGGCTAAGGCCGTAAGGAACTGACCACAAGAACACAAGTCCCAGGATCAATCCCCGGTCAAGGCGTGACAGCTCCCAGCTACATCACTAACCTAGTCTCAAAATACCAACCTAATCGTCCTCTTCATTCCTCCCAAGACCTGCTGCTCTCTAGCTCCCTTATCACCTTTTCCCACATTCACCTCCAGGACTTCTCCCAAGCCACTCCCATCTTCTGGAATTCCCTACCCCAATCTGTCAGACTATGTCCAAATCTATCTACTTTTAGGCAATCCCTGAAAATGTTTCTCTTCAGAGAAGCCTATCCTGTCTCCACCTAACAACTGAACCTTTATTTTATTTTCTTCATCAGCTCATCCTCCACAGTTATTACCCTTTCATATCACTTGACCCTCCCTCCTAGATTGTAAGCTCTAACAAGCAGGGCCCTCTGATTCCTACTGTATTGAATTGTATTTTAATTGTACTGTCTGCCCTAATGTTGTAAAGCGCTGTGCAAACTGTTGACCTTATATAAATCCTGTATAATAATAATCATAAAAATAATAAAAAAAGATGGACTCCTCCAAAGAATCCCTGCACAGTGATGTGAGCTTTTAGTTGTTATAGGAAACAGCTGTACCTAGGTACAGAACATTGGGTGCAGGCCTAAGCCCCTTGTTCTGTATTGCTGTCTACCCAGTAGTTTGTGTTTTTGGAGTCTGCTGAACTGTTTGCCTACTGTCCTAGGGTGTCCTGTGCCCCTAACGCTCTCACCCTATGTTTTGTTGTTGTGAGCAATAAACTCGCATTTGTTCAGCCTAAAAGTGACTGGCGCATATTTTTCTGCAACCGTCCACACTCACCATGTCTAGGAATCAGCATCCTGAGGTGAAATGTCAGCCCTTCCTGATAACGGGGGTCAGGGGGTACTACATAAATATCAAAGATCATCATTTTTTAGATCTTTTATGGTTCACCACTATGTGTTATAATTGGATGTGGCTCAGAAGCTGTAAAGGAAGGAAAGGGCTGCACATAAACAACATCACAGTGATTATTGCTTATTTTAGCTTCTTCTTTTTAATGTATCTTTTTTTTACTTTGTGTTTGATTATATTATTTGGTAATTTTCTTGGAAATTAATTAAAAATTAATTAAAAAAAAACATACCCAACAAGTGACTTGTCATTCACTTGCTCCAATATGTTTTGCCCAATAAGGCCTAATCATGAAAACAGAAGCCATAGACCTCAGTGTTCAGCTCTACTGCAAGGCAAAAATAATAATAAAATGCTATGCTACAAAATGCTATGCTATACAATGCTATAGTAGGTACAAGATCTGTCACCTGCTGCGTCCACCGCAATGAACAATAAATGGTTTACTTTCATGCCATTCACTGTATACAGTTCTGTTGCTAGCTGTGATTGGTCACGGTGATCACATGGTACAGACAGGGCCAATCGCAGCCCATCTGTACCCTGTGAAATATATGCTTATAGCAATGAAATTCACATTATGTAAAAAAAAAATGTAAAAAGAAAAGAAAAAAATATTTTTTTTTAAAAAAAGGGGAAAAATTATTTACATCTTTTTCTTTTACATACTGTCCCCAGTTAGTGTCCCTGGTCACCGCCACACCAGTTATATGATTACACTGTACTGCACTGGTGACATTATGTAAACAATACATTTAAAAATTAGAAAAAAAAAATTTTTCTTAATTTTCCAAAAAAAGTGACAAACAATTGCAACTTCAAAAAACATGCCATGCCTCTTACTAAATACCTCAGACTGTCTAATTTTCAAAAATATAGGCTGTCAGTATATCAGGATTGATACATTTTTAGATATACAGTATATACCATAGTTTTGTAGATGCTATAGTTTTCCTACAGACTAAATAAATTGGGTTATTTTCACCAAAGAAATGTAGCAGGACACAATTTTGCCTACATTTATGAAGAAAGATTATTTGTTTGCAAAATTTTATAACAATAACAAAGAAAAACATGTTTTTTTTCAAAAATTTTGGCCTTTTTTTTAGCAAAAAATAAAAAAACCCAGTAGTGATTAAATACCACCAAAATAAAGCTCTATTTGTGTGAGGAAAATGATAGAAATTTCATATAGGTACAGTGTTGCATGACTGTGCAATTCTTCAAAGTGTCACAGTGCTGAAACCTGAAAATTAGCCTGAGCAGGAAGGGGGTAATAGTGCCCGGTATTGAAGTGATTAAGGGGGCAACAGGATTGTTAAAGTAGCAATGTATCTGTTTACATTGGAATACAGCGCACATTGTTTGTGAGTGGATTTTTTTGGGGCTTTTAATAAATTTGGGTTGTTTTTATGAATATTGTGCAATGAGAGCCATTTCTGTATCCTTGAGCAAATACTGCTGGAGTGGTGCATAGAAAAGTTGGAGGTCTGGTGTAGGCAGAGAAATTGGCAAAGTTTATCAAAGAGGAGACGAAAATACCAATTTAAAGGACAAGGTGCAAATAGACCTTACTGCAAAGTAGGTCTAATCCTCTGGTAAGAAGTTGGTGTGGAAGGTGGAGGAGCACGATATCAGTGGTGGATCTCATAATTATTTTGTACTATCACCAATAAGAGAAATATTGATTATATAGTGAAAACACAAGCACATGGAAGATAGAAGTGTTGGGACTTTTGATTGCATGATTGCATGAATTTTCACATTCTGAATGAGTTTTATTTCTACATTTATTTAATCATTGTTGAATATTTTTATTTATCACTTTTTGTACTTATTTATGTCAGATGTATGCAGTTGAATCAAATGGACTTGTGAGGCACACACATGGTGAAATTCTTGGTACTGCTACACCTTTTATTTGGTTTTGAATTTTAAAAAGGTTGCCCTGAATTCCATAGAAGAAACTGATTCACTTGCATTAGAACATTGTGCACTACCAGAAATAGTGGAAAGAAAACCTTGTTCTATATTTACTGTGTGTGCTACCTTGTGGTCTTGCAAGATTACTTGCAAGAAACTGAAGAATTGGCCTTGTCAAAAGGTATTGCAAGCAATTCAATGCAAGAAAAAAGAACATTTGCAATATTCACGAGAGCACTTCATATATTACATTATACACTTTGTTTATATAACTTATATAACTGCAGCCTCTATAACCTCTAAAATGTCTCTGTTGGCAAGCTTCATACAATATGGGTTTGCAAAAGTCTCCATCTATTAGTGGTTATTAGTGTCCTGGTCTACCTATATATACAGTATATAAAAAATATACAGTTGTATGCAAAAGTTTAGGAACCCCTGACAATTTCCATGATTGTCATTTATAAATATTTGGGTGTTTGGATCAGCAATTTCATTTTGATCTATCAAATAACTGAAGGACACAGTGATATTTCAGTAGTGAAATGAGGTTTATTGGATTAACAGAAAATGTGCAATATGCATCAAAACGAAATTAGACAGGTGCATAACCCTTGTCATTTTGTTGATTTGAATACCTGTAACTACTTAGCACTGATTAATTTGAACACAAAATTGGCTTTGTGAGCTCATTAAGCCTTGAACTTCATAGACAGGTGGGTCCAATCATGAGAAAAAGTATTTAAGGTGGCCAATTGCAACTTGTTGTTCTCTTTGACTCTACTCTGAAGAGTGGCAACATGGGGGCCTCAAAACATCTCTCAAATGACCTGAAAACAAAGATTGTTCTACATTATGGTTTAGGGGAAGGCTACAAAAAGTTATCGCAGAGATATAAGCTGTCAGTGTCCACTGTGAGGAACATAGTGAGGAAATGGAAGACCACAGGCACAGTTCTTGTTAAGGCCAGACATGGCAGGCCACATAAAATATTGGAGAGGCAAAGGCGAAGGATGGTGAGGTCGGTCAAAAACAGCCCACAGACCAACCCCAAAGACCTACAACATCAACTTGCTGCAGATGGTGTCACTGTGCATCGTTCAACAATTCAGCGCACTTTGCACAGGAAGAAGCTGTATGGGAGAGTGATGCGAAAGAAGCTTTTCTACACACACGCCACAAACAGAGTCGCTTGCAAACGCACATTTGGATAAGCCAGCTTAATTTTGGAATAAGGTGCTGTGGACTGATGAAACAAAGATTGAGTAATTAGGTCATAACAAGGGGCGTTATGCATGGTGGCAAAAGAACACAGCGTTCCAAGAAAAACACTTGCTACCCACAGTAAAATTTGGTGGAGGTTACATCATGCTGTGGGGCTGTGTGGCCAGTGCCCGTACTGGGAATCTGGTTAAAGTTGAGGGTCACATGGATTCCACTCAATATCAGCAGATTCTTGAGAATAATGTTGAGGAATCAGTCACAAAGTTGAAGTTACGTCGGGGCTGGATATTTCAAAAAGACAACGACCCAAAACACTACTCAAAATCTACTCGGGCATTTATGTAGAGGAACAAGTACAATGTTCTGGAATGGCCACCCCAGTCCCCAGACCTGAATATCATTGAACATCTGTGGGGTGATTTGAAGCGGGCTGTCCATGCTCGGCAACCATCAAACCTAACGGAACTGGAGATGTTTTGTAAGGAGGAATGGTCCAAAATACATTCATCCAGAATCCAGACACTCATTACAGGCTATGGAAGCTTCTAGAGGCTGTTATTTCTGCTAAAGGAGGCTCTACTAAATATTGATGTGATTTTTCTGTTGGGGTGTCCAAATGTATGCACCTGTCTAATTTCGTTTTGATCCATATTGCACATTTTCTGTTAATCCAATAAACCTCATTTCGCTACTGAATTATTACTGTGTATGTCAGTTATTTGATAGATCAAAATGAAATTGCTGATCCAAATACCCAAATATTTATAAATGACAATCATGGAAATTGTCAGGGGTTCCTAAACTTTTGTATACAACTGTGTATATATATATATATATATATATATATATATATATGTTATATTTCTCCTTGTTCCATGCTCTCTTTCTCAGCTTTCCATGTTGCATATTGCTTCTGATATGTGGACTCTTGGAAGGTTCTTTCCACTAACCGATTGAACTCTGGACTCTTTTCTTCCAAGGCATTAAAAAGATTTATTGGAAAGGGCGTTTTTTCTCTTGGCAGGTAATTGTCTTTCGGTCTCACTGGGATCACGGTGTTATATTTATGATGCATATTAATGGAATTGATTAATGTGGCATGGGACTGGAACTCACACCAAGTTTCTTTGAGGAAGTTCTCAGTGAGTAATATAATAGTCCAGGCTGATCCATTCACCGCATTGTCCAGGGTTTTTAATATATGTTGTCCTGCAGGCATTTCTGAAAATGTAAGTCCTGGCTTGACGTGAAAAGTGTCTTGCAACAAATCCTTCATTCTCATGGCTTCTCTTATATCTGTTTCAGCATGAAGAATTACAAATTTATAAAACACTTCATTGTTATCTTCATTGAGTGAAGAGCCATTTTGTGGTGTCACCATGTTGTTGTTTGAGCAGCATGCAGGTTCTTCCTTACTGATCTGAATTGGATTTGCTTTGCCAGCATCTAATGGAGGTTTCCTTCGTTGATTAATGTTTCCCATCATGTTAATTCATTATCTCCTTTTAGTATGTTCTAAAATAAACAGAAAGAAGTTTATTTACTTAGATTATATTTTAATTACATGTGGAGATGGTAAAAGAAAGTTCAATAGCATATTACATATAGCATATTCATACCACATGTTATGAAAGCACTATCTCTGGCAATTCCATTTTTGGCATTATTACCAAAAATCACATTAAAGTACACCTGTTAAAAGACAAAAAAAATGGGCTGCCATTGCAAATTCTGTCTAAGCAGGAGCCTAATTCATGTTGTGTGTGACTACCTCACTATTACTTTATATTGTGCTGAATAGTTGCTGCTGTTGTGCTATATAATATGAATGTATTGCAGTAGTGTCTCCTGGTTAGCAAAGGGTTAACTGTTCTAACTCCCAGGTGTTCATAATACCGCCCCCTGCTGGTGGATTATAAATAAAAGGGGAGTCATTTTGTGTATGGGAAGGAACAAGGGGAATTCGTGCTGCCATGTAATTGAACTTTGATTTCCCCCCTACACACTTGGCGGGAGCCCTGTGGGGGTCTGGAAGGTGGACTTTGTGCTCAGATAGATTGGACTTACTAATTGCTAACAAGGTATGATCTATTATTGGGCAGAGGCACCAGGGCTCCAGTGCTGAATACCAAATGATGTCTATGGGAACTGTAATAGAATGTGAAGCTGTAATTGGAGTAGTGCCTTCAGTAGACTGAGTTGCTAACGATTTCTGCCCTGTCTGAAGTTTATTCAGGAACACACTAAGGCATATCACATAATGTGGGCATACTAATGCGAAAGCCATTATAGGAGAAGATACAGTACAGGTGTCCTGAGAGTGGCTGAGTTAACCCTTGGAAGGTTGTTTTGCCATTGCTAGTGACTACAGTATAAAGCCAGCCATAGATGGTTAGAATCTCAGGCCGGTTCAGCAGGGTCTCACCAAAATTCAACCATCTATGGGCAGACTGATTGTACCCAAGTAGATCCATCAATCAACTTGAGTACAACCAGCATACCGGAAGTTAACATCCGATTATTGCCATCGGCTATAGCGGCTAGCAATAATCGCTGTGTTCTCCCGGCAGGGATGATTCCCCATGCCCCCTTTGCCGTGAGAACACAATAGCTCAGTGGAAGGGATTCAGCCAGAGTTGATGAGGGAATTGAGTGATTTTCTTTCCTGCAACCTGTATTTGCAGGAAAGAAAACTGCATTATCTATGGCCTGCCTACGTGTCTAATTTTGGATAACAGCCAGCCAGGAAGCTCAGGTGACTTGGTGTAGGTAACGGAGTTTCCTGGTAGTGAAGGAGCCTGTGTGCTTGGGTACCTTTCCTAGCGATCGCTACCCCAGATTGGGTTTGATTGCAGTATGTGGCCTCCTAGGGACCCGGCCTCAGAAGTCACAGAGGACTTAGTGAAACCTTGGGGAATAAAGCATAGGTGGAGTATAGTGTTGAGCTTCCTGCTGTTTATCTGTATATTACCATGTCATGTCTGAATGGAGGACATAGCAGTGCGAAGAGAAGAAGCAAAGAGACTAATACCGATGATAGTGTCGCCGGGAGAGGTGACCTGTGCTGGGTTGGTGAAGACTGGTGCAAGCTACACGGCACTGGCTCAGAAATGTTACACAAGAGGTTAAGAGGTTTATGTGTATCAAACACCTGATATCTGAAGTGTTCTGTCGGAGAGGGGAGTGAGCCAAGTAACAGAACCTAAGAGTCAAGCTAAATGCTTGTTAGGGAGAAGTGTTGCTCATAATGTAGAGTGCCTCATGTACACCATATACCATAGGCAAACACCTCTGTCTGCCTCTGGGGAGAATGAATGCAAACTTCTCCTGTGTTCCCACCTGAATCGGCTTACATTTGGTATGGGTCCTGGAGCTTGGAGACTTTGAGTCCTGGATGAAATAAAGCTTCCAACCCTGGGTCGACATCTTGCCGGTAACCGGCACACTGATTGCACAGGTTTGCTTTGTTTATTTTTTTTTAGGAAGCAGAGTGTAGTGCAGGGCTCTTCCACACACTATACCAAATAAAAAAAAGTATATGTCCTTAAAAACATGTAACCAATTCATTTAGGTGCGCAAATGAGTTCTTTTTATGTTAACTGATGCTGCTAAATTTTGCTTGCTTATCTAGGTATCAATGATCCATAGCCACATAAGGGTTAATGCAGGTTATAAGCAACATCTGGTAAAATACTTTAAAACAGTTAGCATCATTAGAGCTTTCTAAATCCACAGTGTTCTCTCTTTAACGGCTATAATTCACATACTGTATATAAAACTAGGTAATAAAAGGATTATGCAGTTCTTATTAGGAAACATTTTCTGTACTGACTTTAAAGTAGGATTTAGCGTGACAAGTATTCACCAAAAATAATTTTATGCAGTTGAAGTCTGGGATTCTCACGCTGAAATTATATATGTATATAATTTGATCAGTTCTGAAACATTTAACTATTTCTGATCTATAAAAGTATATCTAAAACTAAGGCTATCTGCTCTCTGTTAGAGCTATATGTGTCCTTATTGGGAAAGCTTAGGAGTAAAGAGAAATCTCAATAGGAAATAAACAGCAAACAAAAACCTTGGGAGGCATTTTTATTTCTTATTCTATCCAGACTTTAAAAAGTTTTTTTTTTTAAATATATTTATACTGTTTCAGTTTTAAAAATGTTCCCGTTTTAGACCTTCCATTTTTATTACGACACTGCAAGTAATACTAGGTATTGTAGTTCCTCCATACCACTAAAATGCCTGTGATGTAGGTACATACAATCAGTGTAAATTACAAATGCACATCCACTGTGGTAGGCTTTTAGCTTATGCTCCTTGTCTGTCAATCATTTAGGCCCTGTTCAGATCTCACGTTAGTGGGGACTAGTGTTCCTGCTTGCAATTTTTAATGTGCGGTTCACACGCGTTTACTGCATGCCATGCATTAGGCAGCCTATTCACTTCAATACACTGCTCTATGCATATTTGTCACTCAACAAAAGCTCCTGCAAGCTTAAACGTGCGTTTTGCTGTGATTGCCGTGCTATTCTGTTGCACAACAGTCGCAGAAAAATCGCACTGTTTCGAGTGCCATTCAGAATAACGGCACCCAAACGCATGTCCTGCCGTGATTCTGCCTGCAATTCCAGATCACCTAATGCCTATATATTCAGCTTCATGATGAAGACACTCTCAGGTAGTACCAAATCCTGAGGGAGGGAATTCCACATTTTTGCTGAGCTAAGAGTAAAGAACCCTTTCTGCAATATAAGGTTTCCTCTAACCTCAGATTGTGGCTTTGTGTCCTCTTCAGGTACCCTAGAGTAAACAGTTTATTACAGCTACTTAATCCACCTTTGATTTATTTTTACATTGTAATCATATCTCCACTGAAAGCGAAGTTTCACTAATTTTTGTGTTTATTAAAAGCAAAAAGTCGTTTTAGTAATGGGTCAGGAACATTTTTCTCACAGCTGATTGCATTTTCCGTGCAATAGACTTCAATGGACCTGAACCAAAAACACAAGTGTTGCATCCTTGATGCGTTTTGCTGTTTTGTTTTTTTTTCCATAACATACTGTAAGTAGCTGGTTATTAAGGAGAATTGCCGGTAATCAATAAAAAATAAAATTGGAAAAAAAATATCATGGAATGAATTTTGAGGGGAACCCCATAACAAAATTTAATATAAAAATAGAATGCAGCACGGCAGGTCAGGAAAGGGAGGAGACAAGCGAGCGTCCCCCCCCCCCTCCTGAACCATACCAGGCCATATGTCCTCAACATTGGAGGAATGCTTTGGGGAATTGGGGAAGGGAGATCCGCCCCCCAAAGCACCCTGCCAAGTGCCTCTTCCCCACAACCCTGGCCGGTGGTTGTGGTGGTCTGTGGACAGGGGGGCTTATCGGAATCTGGAAGCCCCCTTTAACAAGGGGCCCCCAGATACCAGCCCCCCATGTGAATGAGTGTCACGGTCCTGGTGGTCGAGTCTGTCTTATGCAGGGAACAACCGCTCTTACACACCCGATTTGGGGACCCCTGGTCATATAGACAGGAAGTCCCGGAGTGTGGGATGGCACGAGGGCTGGATGGTCACTGGTGGTGATGTGAAGCTCCAGGTGGTCGTGCAGGCACATAGGTGGTCGTGCAGGCTGGGTCGGCAACTGGCGGGCAGATAAGGCACAAAAGAGTCAGGCAAAGAGTGGTCAAACATAAAAACAAAACGGCAGCGCCACCTATAAGTGATAATACCAAAATACTATATAAATGTGATACCAATCAATAAAGTGATATGACAATGAACAAAAAACAATCAAAAAAGTCCATAAATAAAGTGCTCCGTGCTCAATCAAGTGCCAAGTAATAGACGTGGTGCTCGGTGATAATCCCCCGTTGTGACCCCACTCACCAGAACAAATGGACCCCCAGCTTTTCAGTCTGGGGATCAAACAAGCCAAGTCCTGGTGCTGGTCAAAAAGGGTGATGGTGACGAGGCCCTTGCTTTGCTTGGATTAGGACTCGATCCCAGAGCTTTAAGAATCCTCATGCAGTTGAAAAAGAAAAAAGGATGGCTCCCATAGTGAATTACCGTTATAAAAATTTATTGGGCGCAAAAACAAACATTGCACTTACAAGAGGTTAGATAAAAACTCGCATAG
>BLSH010262760.1:292989-307102 GCA_018402905.1 Glandirana rugosa
TAGTTCCTACGTTGTGAACACAAAAACCAAGTCCAGGTAACTTCAGATAACGTGCCTTTTGCGTAGTCGACACTCTTTTTACAAAGACTGGGTAATGATTTTGTTGAAAAACGAAAATTGTGGAAGGGCTGGCGCGCGGCAGAAAAGTGCCGCCGTCAGCCCCTCGGGACGCGCTTAGCGGCATTTATTCGCCGCTAAGCGTAAACCGGTGGCCCCCGCGCGCGCGCGGGGGCGGCGTGAGGACCCCTCACACGGGCGCCGAGCCCGCCTGGGTTACATTCGGCCCAGGGATCAGTAGATCTCTCATGCCCCACTGACAGGGCGGGGAACCGCCGTGTTTACATCGGCGGTTCCCCGTTCTTTTCCCTGTAGCCGCTCATCGCGGCTCGCCGGCTTACATTGGGTCCGCCCGAGCCGCGGGCACACTCCCCAGGAGTGCGGCGGGGGCGCGCGCGCGCCCCCGGTGGCCAAATGCGAATCGCCGCTTATTTACGGCGATTCGCGCAGGGCTCCCCGACTGCCGCCGTGAAAAGACGGCGCGCGGTCGGGAAGGTGTTAAAAGCAAAAAGTTGTTTTAGTAATGGGTCAGAAACATTTTTCTCACAGCTGATGCGTTTTCCGTGCAATAGACTTCAATGGACCTGAACCAAAAACACAAGTGTTGCATCCTTGATGCGTTTTTACACGCGTTTTGCTTTTTTCCATAACATACTGTAAGTAGCTGGTTATTAAGGAGAATTGCCGGCAATCAATAAAAAATAAAATTGGAAAAAAAAATCATGGAATGAATTTTGAGGGGAACCCATAACAAAATTTAATATAAAAATAGAATGCAGCACGGCAGGTCAGGAAAGGGAGGAGACAAGCGAGCGTCCCCCCCCTCCTGAACCATACCAGGCCATATGTCCTCAACATTGGGGGAATGCTTTGGGGAATTGGGGAAAGGAGATCCGCCCCCCCAAAGCACCCTGTCAAGTGCCTCTTCCCCACAACCCTGGCCGGTGGTTGTGGTGGTCTGTGGACAGGGGGGCTTGTCGGAATCTGGAAGCCCCCTTTAACAAGGGGCCCCCAGATACCAGCCCCCCATGTGAATGAGTGTCACGGTCCTGGTGGTCGAGTCTGTCTTATGCAGGGAACAACCGCTCTTACACACCCGATTTGGGGACCCCTGGTCATATAGACAGGAAGTCCCGGAGTGTGGGATGGCACGAGGGCTGGATGGTCACTGGTGGTGATGTGAAGCTCCAGGTGGTCGTGCAGGCAGATAGGTGGTCGTGCAGGCTGGGTCGGCAACTGGCGGGCAGATAAGGCACAAAAGGGTCAGGCAAAGAGTGGTCAAAGTCCAAGCAGGGTTCGTCAACAGACTGGTGGCAGGGTACAGAGGGGTCAGGCATATGGATGGTCGTGGATAGCCGGGGTCGGTGCAGGCAGATAGGTAGCAGGTCAGATCAAGCCAGGTAGGGTCACGGAAGTAGGAACAACACAGGAACAGGTCTCAGGGAACAGAGCTGAAGCTCACAGGTACTCAGACGATGTAGAACGGACAGCACTCGCTGACAGGTGCAGGAAGCTCATTGCGCGTGCACAAACGGCAAAGAAGTGCACAAATGGCCAGTCTTTTCCTAACACTGCCCCCCTCCCAAGGGGCAGCCTCCGGATGCCCAGCTTGGTCAGCTTGGCAGGATTGTTATCCTTAAAGGTTTGGATACAATCGTCGGCATGGAGTTTAGCTTCGGGCTCCCATGAACTTTCTTCTGGCCCGTAGCCTTCCATTTCACCAGGTACTGGACTCCGCCACCCCTCCTACTGCAGTCGAGTATCGACTCAACCTCAAACTCCTCTTCTCCATCAATCAGGATGGGGGCCGGAGGAGCTACAGCTCTATTGGGAAAGGGATCCGGGGCCACCAGCTTCAGTAAGGACACATGGAACACTGGATGTATCCGTAAGGACGGGGGGAGCTCCAGCTCATAAGAGACCTGGTTGATCTTCCAATTGATTGGGAAGGGACTGATGAACCGTGGACCCAACTTTTTAGATGGGCATGCGAGCTTCAGGTCCTTAGTTGAGAGCCAGGCCTTATCACCAGGTTGGAGATTGAGCTCACACCGTTTCTTTTTATCAAAGACCACTTTGATGGCTTCTTGTGTCCGGGAAAGTGTCTCTTGTAGGAGCTTCCAGTTAGCCCTGACAAATTGTGCCGATTCCTGTACTGCTGGTACCGTAATCTCCACTGCTAGACTAGGAAGTACGGTTGGGTGGAACCCATAGTTGGCCCAGAAGGGAGATTGCTTGGTAGCAGAATGCACTGAATTATTGTATGCGAACTCCACCAGGGGTAACAACGTGCACCGGTTGTCCTGAGAGTGAGCAGAAAAACAGTGGAGGTATTGTTCCAATGTTTGATTTGTCCTTTCGGTCTGGCCATTGGTTTGGGGGTGGTAAGCGGTGGAAAAGGACAAATCTATTTCCAGGACAGCACAGAGAGCTCTCCAGAACCGAGAGGTAAACTGCACCCCCCGGTCGGACACTATGTTCGCTGGAACACCATGCAACCGGATGACTTCTTTAATAAAGATTTCCAATGTCTCCTTCACTGTGGGTGTGCCCTTCATTGGCAGGAAGTGTGCCATCTTGGTTAACCTGTCGACCACCACAAAGATGGCTGTATATCCTTTAGCTGGGGGCAGCTCCACAATAAAGTCCATGGAAATCTTGGACCATGGTCGGTCCGGGATGGGGAGAGGTTTCAGGAGACCCCAGGCTTTGGTTTTGTCCGTCTTGTTTCTGGCGCAGGTAGCACAAGAGCGGACATAGGCTAGGCAGTCCTCAGAGAGCAGTGGTCACCAGAATGAGCGCAGTATAAGCTCAGCAGTCTTCCGGGAGCCGAAGTGTCTGGCAAGTTTATGGTCATGATGGACCTTGAGGATAGCAGGGCGTAGCTCCTTAGGTACATAGATCTGATTGTGGTGCCACCAGAGACCATCTTTCCAGGTTAGTCCTTGGCCATGGGATACAGATGAACAGGCAGACATTTTCCGGATATGGGAGAGCAAGTCGTCCTGCGTGAGGAGGAAATTCCTGGGCTGAAGGATGGTGTCAGGCAGAGCAGCTGTTCCGGGTTCCGTATACATGCGGGATAAGGTGTCCAGTTTACTATTTTTGTCCCTGGACGGTAGGTCAGGTGGAACTGGAACCGGGAGAAGAAAAGTGCCCAGTGGGCCTGGTGAGGTCTAAGTCTTTTGCCCGTGCGGAGGTACTCAAGGTTTTTGTGGTCCGTATATATCAGAATGGGGTGCTGGGCTCCCTCCAACAGATAGCGCCAATCCTCCAGCGCGACCTTGATGGCCAACAGCTCCCTGTCTCCAACATCATAATTCCTCTCCGGAGCAGTGAGCTTGTGGGAGAAGAAGGCCACCGAATGAAGGAGTGCCTTTGCTCCCCGTCTCTGGGACAGGACCACTCCCACCGCCGTCTCCAAAGTGTCTACCTCCAGAACATAGTGCAAAGTGGCATCCGGATGTTGTAAGATGGGTGCTGTGGTAAAAAGACTTTTCAATGCATGGAAGGCGTCCTGTGGCTCAGATGACCAATGGAACTGCTGACCCTGTTTTGTGAGGAGAGTAATGGGGGTGATGATTGCCGAAAAGCCCTTAATGAATCTCTTGTAGAAATTAGCAAATCCAACAAACCGTTGGACCCTTTTTTTATCCACAGGTGCCGGCCAGTCCAGGATAGCGGTAACCTTCTGCGGATCCATGGTGACCCCTGAGACCGACAAGATCAATCCTAGGAACTGGATGCTAGAGCGCTCAAAGGCACATTTTTCAGCCTTAGCATACAGTCTATGCTGCCGCAAGCGGCAGAGGACACAGCACACATGTTTCCGATGCTCTTCCAGGGAAGGAGAAAAAATTAAAATGTCGTCCAGGTATATTATGACAAAAATGTCCAGATAATCGCGGAAAACATCATTGACTAGATGTTGAAATGTAGCTGGGGCGTTGCAGAGCCTGAAGGGCATAACGAGGTACTCGTAATGGCCGAAACGAGTCCGGAAGGCGGTCTTCCACTCATCGCCCTCTCTGATGCGGATTAAGTTGTATGCCCCTCTAAGATCAAGTTTCGTGAATACGGTGGCCGACCAAAGCCTCAGCTCCGGAACGAGGGGGAAAGGATATTGGTTTTTGACCGTAATCCAATTCAGCTCCCGATAGTCTATGCAGGGGCGGAGGGAGTGATGTTTCCTTTCGACAAAGAAGATACCAGCCCCAGCAGGAGAGGTGGATGGTCTGATGAACCCTTTGGCCAAATTTTCATCCAGATAGGCCTTGAGGGCCGCCAGCTCAGGTTCAGATAACGGGTAGATGCGGCCGAAAGGTACCTCTGTGCCCGGCAGTAACTCTATGGGGCAGTCATAGGGTCTGTGCGGTGGAAGTTGGTCTGCCCCCTTCTTGCTGAAAACATCCAGGTACTCATGGTACACTGGAGGCACTGCTTCACGGGTTTCTGGATCTGATTCGGAGTCCAAACTGAGAAGAGAAGGGCCAACATTCCGAGAGGGAAGCAGGCAGTGTTGGCCACAGTAGGGAGATGGGAATTGGTTAAGTCCTGAGGACCAGTCTATGTTGGGGCTGTGTGCCCAGAGCCAAGGCAGCCCCAGGATGATGGGGAACAGGGGTGACGCTATGACGTCAAGAATAAGAAGCTCCTGGTGCCCTTCGGTGGTGGATACAAGAATTGTCTGGGTCTCCATTGTCACCTGGCCTGATTTGATGGCCGTCCCGTCGGCCAAGCGGATGGTCATCTTATGCGCTTTGGGATGCAGGGGCACCTGGTGTAGCGTAGCAAAAGCCTGGTCCACAAAGCAGCTACCAGCCCCCGAATCAATGATCGCTGGAACTTGGACGCTCCCTCCGGGCAACTGTAAAGAGATAAGGAAAGTCAGGTGAGCCATATTGTGATTGGCAGATGTAGTCTCCTGGTTGGCCTGATGGCGTCACTTACCGGCTTTGGCAGGGCAGGTCCTCACCATGTGTCTATGTTCACTGCAATACAGGCACAGGCTGAGCACCTGGAGTCGCTGTCTCTCCTCTGGAGTGAGGGATGGGCGCAGGAGGCCGACCTGCATGGGCTCGGGCATTTCCATTGGCGCGGATGGCGCTGGTGTGGGAGCCACATGGCTGGGGACCCGGGGCATCATCCAGGTTAGGCGGGGTCCCACAGGGATGCCCGCAGCACGTTCGGCTCGGCATTCCCTGAGCCTCCGGTCAATTTGAATGGCCAGATTAATCAAGGCTTCCAGGGTGCCGGGCACCTCGACACGGGCAAGCTCATCCTTTAGAGGCTCAGAGAGTCCTAGGCGGAACTGGTAGAGTGCTGCATCATTCCAAGCGCTGTCAGCACTCCAATGCCGGAACTCTGCCACATAGTCCTCCACGGTGCGCTGGCCCTGCTGCAGGGTATGCAAGATGGGGATCCTGGTACAATCGGGCCACGGCGTTAAAGAAATCCTGTAGGGTAGCCACTTCAGGTGCACGTTGTTCCCAGAGTCGGTGAGCCCATGTCTGGGGTTCTCCTTGCAGCACGGAGATCACCAGGCCCACCTTGGTCACTTCCAGGGAGAAAGTGCGTGGCTGTAGGCCAAAGTACAACTCGCAGGAGCTGCGGAAGGCCCGGAACTTGCTCCGATCCCGCAAAATTGTCAGGTAGGGGGACCTTAGGCTCCACTGGCAGCACCACAATGGTGCGGCCAGCTGCTGCTCTGCCTCCGGGTGCAGGTGGAGTGGCGAGTTCACGCACTTCTCGTACTTGTTCCTGCAGCTGGGTATAGCCGTCCTGCAAGTTCTTAACAGCTTGTGTGAGCCCAGCCAAGTGGGCGCACAGTTCGTCCAGGGGAGAGGGTGTTCCCTGTGCAGACTCGGACATGGCTGTCCGTTACTGTCACGGTCCTGGTGGTGGAGTCTGTCTTATGCAGGGAACAACCGTTCTTACACACCCGATTCGGGGACCCCTGGTCGTATAGACAGGAAGTCCCGGAGTGCGGGATGGCACGAGGGCTAGATGGTCACTAGTGGTGATGTGAAGCTCCAGGTGGTCGTGCAGGCAGATGGGTGGTCATGCAGGCTGGGTCGGCAACAGGCGGGCAGATAAGGCACAAAAGGGTCAGACAAAGAGTGGTCAAAGTCCAAGCAGGGTTCGTCAACAGATTGGCGGCAGGGTACAGAGGGGTCAGGCAAACGGATGGTCGTGGATAGCCGGGGTCGATGCAGGCAGATAGGTCAGATCAAGCTGAGTCAGGTCACGGAAGCAGGAACAACACAGGAACAGGTCTCAGGGAACAGAGCTGAAGCTCACAGGTACTCAGACGCTGTAGAACGGACAGCACTCGATGACAGGTGCAGGAAGCTCAAATAGCATTGTTTGGCGCCGTTTCCGGCGTGCGTGAACGCACACGGGCGCGCACCAACGCACGTGAACACGCGCAAATGGCAAAAAAGTGCACAAACGGCCAGTCTTTTCCTAACAATGAGTATGGAATACATAGTACCCCTACTCCTACACCAAAAAAGGTGTAGTGTAAAAACTTACAGTAGACAGTTTTTGACAAGTGCTTTATTTAAAAAACAAAACACAATGTCCCTTGATGTAGATCCATTGTCAATCACGATGCCTACCGCCACTGCCGACCTGAAAAAACAAAAAAACAGTCGACTCACAAAAGGCATCACCCACAGCCACATAGATGTGTACCTAAGCTTAAGAAATGTAGTTTCATCTGCCCAATCAATATCAGGATAGAAAACTGCCCATAATAATTATCTGTGAAAGGAGCTGGGACTCTTTATCTTATGGAGCTCCAGCCATGATGACCGTTCTCATTAGTGATATCATCTCTCAAACTCACTTTCAGATTGTTCTTCACATAAATACATAGCCCCCCATCCCTTCTGCCAATTCTGTCCCTCCGAAATAAAGTATACCCCTCAAAATTAGCAGTCCAGTCATGTAAACTGTCCAATCAGGTTTCCGATATTCCCACAAAGTCAAAGTCCTCCTCAAATAACAGAAGCATCTATTTTGTTTGCCAGGCTTCTTGCATTTGTGAATACACCTTTTCATTTTGTATTGGCGTCTAATATTCTAATATTACTCTGGGTTGTCCTAAAGTGATACATTAGATTGCAAATAAAAGATTTAGGCTTTCAATCACATACTTCTGTCTAAATCTTTAATATTTGCAGCTGTAAATTTAGTATACACTTGACTGTTACCATCATATGCACATGGGCAGTGTTCATATTTATTATAACCAGTGTAGACATGATTATCAGATAGCTGCTTAATCAGAAGTTATAATTAAAATCTTAGCTGAAAAGACTGACATGGTTAGGCTATTTATAAACTGTAAAGAAATTGCATTTAATGAAATACATAGCTCTGAGGAATCCATGGAGTATTTGTCAGTTGTGTAATATTATCCTTGCTCATTGTCTTCTGGGTTGATCCCTAGGGCTTTCTCGCAGACAGATGTGCTTAGAAGTACTCCTGTGGGAGTCACTCAGGTAGCATACGTGTAATATGCCCAAATCACCTCAGCAACATTTTTTCTAATGTAACAGGCAAACACTTGTCTTCATGGCAAATTTAGATTGCTGAATGTTTTTTTTCTATTGTCGTAATAAGGTTAGCAATTGTAATGGAAATTTGTAAGTTCTGTATATAATTGTATTCTATTTTGTATGTATTGCACACTGCACTCATTGTGCACACTGCACTAATAATGTTTTCATTACATGTTTGCATTCTTTCGAGTCCTGATTAGAATTAGCCTGCCTATGTTATGCCCCTTGTTACCATACAAGTACAATTGTAATATTAATGTGATACCTATGTAATCATGTGTATAAAAACCTTCAATTGCGTCATAATAAAGCAGAACAGTTATTTGGAAAGATGCTGAGTGTATCTTTTGTGTCTGTTCCCTACTGCAGTAGTTATTATTTTGGAACCACTAATCAATATGAGTATAGGAGTTGCCTACCTATAAAATTCCTGGTCAGATGGTGAGCTTTGCTTGGAGGGTTATTTACAGGTGACCCTGAGAATCCGAAACAAGGAGCTTGAGACGATCGGGGAATTTCTGATAATCAGCCAGCTGAGGTAAGCCTTTTGCTTACATTTGAGTTATCAGGCTTCCCCGATCGGTAAGGCATTTTCGGGACAAAGGGTACCTATTTTACACCCCTTAATCGAACTGTATTGATTGGTGGTAATATGTTATGTTGTCACTGTATACTGTCCATCAAAGTGTTATAGATAAGAGAGGGAAGAATAGTGCTGTTCACAGGTTTTATATGAAGTACACATCTGATATATAAAGTAGTTTAGAGGCAAGAGGGTATAGGCACAAGCAGAGAAGAAAGAAGACTGGCCAGTCATGGGCATTAAATTAAGTAAGGGAATGAAGGGTAAGAGACCCTCAAAAAATGCCCAGCGCAAGAGGAGCACTATAAAATATGTGAACCAAAGGTGCAGTTCATGCCTATACTGAGCCCCTAGATAAATGGTTAGAGTGGACAGTGATCCACAATGAGCAACTGGGTTACCAAAGGACTAAGAATCATTCAGATTTAAACAGCTAGAGGAACAGCTATCTATGCGAGCGGGATGGATGAAGGGTGACAGACATTAGACAGAAAGGGATATTGTGATGTTAAGTTGTGGGATAAATTTAGGGTCAGTCACTAAAACTAGTAAATTCTAAAACAGAAAAAGGAGAGTCAAAACAGAATACTTTATATGTTGTCAGAGAGGAAATATGGGATGAGCACTATGGCTGCCCGTTTGATCATAGAAGCTACAGTATGTGAAGTATGGGATTACGGTACAAGGGATATCAGAACAAAATAAGGAAAGCAGAATTTAGGGAGGTAAAACTCAATTTAAGCAGGGAAATATTAAAGAGAGTTAAAAGAAAGTGATAGAATGATATGCATGTGTTGTATACAAATGGGAAAAATGTAAGCGATTTTAGAGAGATAATTGTGTATGTGTGTGAATGCTGGAACCTTTAGTCCCACATCATATGTGCCCTGTGCAGCTGTGACCCCCTCCCAAAGAATGTCCTGGATGAGGCTTTAGTGGCAAGGACACCCATGATATGACTACACGTATATATCATAACAAAATGTGCTTGAGTTAATTAATCTAACGATAAACAATGTGATCACAATTATTTTGAATCTGTTTTCCAAACATGGTAAAATGAAGGTTACATTTAAACGCATACATAGAAAAGTGCACAAAGTATAGAATTAAATGGAATATCCTTTGATAGTGGAAACAGTGCAAAAAAAAAAGGGAGATTAAGTAAAATGTCTTCATTTAAGGAAATATATATGTGGATATATATTAGAATTAGGGTGTGATATTGAGATTATCACTGGAGTATTAATTTTTGATATAAATTTAACAATTTTATTAATAATATAGGTGTATTGTAATTGGTTTAGAGAACCTTTGGTTGGAAATGAAATCTAACGGTCTGGTAATACCTTGATGTGCGCTCCATGATGCAAGAGTAAATGATAAAAATGTAAATATAACAGACCCATCACATCAAGTCCACACACCCTGGTAGGATGGATGTCGCCTACAGCCAGCTGTTTTATAGTTTTTGATCAGGCTGAGGGCTTTCTGTTCTGTCATATACAGATTGTTGGTACTTTTGTTTTTATTTATTTTTGAAATCCAAAGCAGAATGTGTGGATTGTGAAATGATGTGTCCCTTCCCCTTGTAAGTGCAGTGTTATAAGCAGAAGAATACTTTTGATTTATGGACATCTCTGCATGACTGCACGGTATTGTTATCATTTATTGTGTTATGACATCAGGAAAGTTATGTCACATGGAAACTAAGGACTTGTGTTATTTTATTAAAGTTAACAGAGCAAGTAATGAGAAATTATATTGCCAGGAAAAAGTTGTCTTTTTGAAACATGACATTGGAGTTCTTACACAAACAGCGTGATAGGAAAACAAACCATTGTAATATATTTATGCAAGTTGGACTCCGCAGTGAAGGGTTCACCCCAATATATCAGAGTAGTAGTAGCAAAGTGCTGCTACATGAAGTTTACAAAGTTACAGACATTATTTTGGTCAAATATTTAATTTTTAATGGTCCCACATTTCTGCGCAGCAAATATTGCAAACAGCTAAACGAAATATTTGTCTAATGAAAGGTTTAAAATATGAATTTGTATTGTTGTTTATGTACAAATCTAACAATGAAAAATGCGTACATTTGAATTCAGCCACTTTATTTGCCTCTATTGGAGGAGGCTGGGGACAAAGAAAACCACATGTCTTACATTGATGACGTAGGAATCAGCTGCTGTGAGCCCAGTGCAGGACACACTCCCTGAAGACCCAGATATTTGACTTTTTGTAGATTTGATCCTGGTTTTATACTGAGGATGGCAATGCCCATACTGAGTATGCAGTTTATCCCCCAGAAGGATACTCTGTATTCAGAGTCATTGGATCCTTCTTCCCCAGCTCAACAAGCAGAGCTCCATGCTTTATCAAAGCCTGTGAGCTATCAAAGTGTATATATTTATATAGATAGTAGGGACATTAGAGAGCTTTTGGTTCCATTAGAAGGGCTAGAAGTTTTTACTTCGGCAGGTAAACCAATCAAGTATGCTAAGTTAATTGATTGTCTGCCTTCAGCCTTCCAGCTTCTTGCTGAGGTAGCCATACTAACAGTAAAACTCACACATGGAAGCAGACCAGGCAACTAAGGATGCTGCATTACAGCCCTGCACACTTGCTGGGTCTGTGCAACTCACAGATTTCAGACTAGTTCTGGCCCAGTATAGTTGGGATTAATAATTCAACTTTAAGGACCCCAGAACAAGAAGAACAAGTGGTCCACAGGTGGCGACTTCTTATGAAACAGGACTTTGGAAAAAAGTGATCTTTTATGTCTGCCAGCCAATCTTTCCCTCCAGCTTGACACATGGACCGTGTCATCAGTCACAAGCAGTTATGGCTGCCTTAGTCAATGAGTGTGGGATAGAGCCAGGGTTCTCCACAGTTGTTTTATAACATACCACTTCTTGTTTTACCTGTTACCAAAATCTGAACTTCCTTCTAGAGATTACAAAAAGATATATCCAGATGCCCAAGTCAGGATCTTACGAGTATGCATTTTGTCTGTATGGACATGTTTTCTGGATGTCCAGTGGCAAATACTACTGCAAAGGCCACAGTAAAAAGTGTTATCAGTAAGTAGTTTGTAAGTACAGAGTGCCAGATTCTACAGAGAGTAACAGAGGAACTATTTTTATGCGAGAGTCCTTTCTAGAAGTTTTGAGGTTTTATTTTTACACCCCTACCATCTACAATGTAGTGGGAAAAGTAGAGTAAGAAATTAGAAAACTATTGCCTGAATGTTTTCTTATATTTTATTAAGCCCCTAAGGGGACATTGGGCTCTCTCCCTATAAGATTTGGTTTGGGAGTGTGTTACTCACTTGCTTATTTTTTGTCTCAGCAGCTGATGGCCTCAGCTAGAATCACAGGGAATGTTGCTGATCTTTTAAGGTTTTTGACAAATGAATTTATGTGTTTTCTCCCCAATTCCAGATCCTAACAGTTTAGAAGGATCTCATAAACGAAAGCCAGGTGACTTGTGGATTGTTAAGAGACATTTATATATAAGGAAATGTTTGGAGACTCAATACGGCGTCTATTCATGTACAGTTTTGCAAAAGTCATCTGGATTAACACCAGACACTGCAAAAATGACTAAATTAAAGAATCTCTGTGTTTGATTTGTTTCCCTCTTGGAATCACAGTCTAGGGTACTATTCATTCAAATGCTTTAATTGTAAAGGATATAAATATAGATATATTTAATGGGATTTGAAAAGTAGTTCAGCCATGTTGAAGTCATATTTGTCTTTTATACGTCTTCCATGATATGTAGAATTGTCTGCGTTTACACTTGCTGATAAATCAGCATGCCAGCAATTAAGCTAGAAGGCCATTCTGGCCACAGGAGTGTACAGCCAATACTCTGTAAATATTTCTCATCAATCATTTGTTTTTCACAATGAAAAGTAATTTTGTAATTGAAAAGCTTCTCAGCTATTATATTCTCCACAATGGAGTTTTGCATTTTTGGCCATGACTACCCCCACCTAAGCGTGTGGAGGTTTCAGGTTAAAGGTGATAGCAGGTATAGTTAGTGATCAAAATATTGATCAAAAGAAGGGAGATTGTAATGGACATTTGTAAGTTCTGTATATAATTGTATTCTATTTTGTACGTATTGCACACGGCACTAATAAAGTTTTCATTATATGTTTGCATTCTTTCGAGTCCTAATTAGAATTAGCCTGCCTATGTTACACCCCTTGTTACCATACAAGTACAATTGTAATATTAATGTGATACCTACGTAATCATGTGTATAAAAACCTTCAATTGCATCATAATAAAGCAGAACAGTTATTTGGAAAGATGCTGAGTGTATCTTTTGTGTCTGTTCCCTACTGCAGTAGTTATTAATTTGGAACCACTAATCAATATGAGGATAGGAGTTACCTATCTATAAAATTCCTGGTCAGCAATATAGAGACCTCGTTACAATCAAGGCTGCTGTTAGAATTCATGAAGCCCAGTACAGCCCTCCTGACAGGCTCCCCCTCCAAAAATATAAAATTATATTTTCGCTGAAATGCCACAGCTGCAATACTATGCTTTGCAGCCATGGCAATAAAATACCCCCCTTGAACAAGACCCATTCAGATGAATAGCATTGCTCTGCAAGCATCCTGCAACCAGGTGCAACGCACCTGGTTGCGATGCTTTAGTGCAGGGTTAAAGTAGGCGGGGATGAGGCAATGGGGGTTGATTTACTAAGATTCCTGGGAAGTACTGGGTTCCCTACATGTAATTTCGCCCAATTAAGACTTCCACAGTATTATTATTATTTTGAGTACTTATATAGTGCTGTCAATTTATGCAGCGCTTTACATTTATATTGTACATTCACATCAGTCCCTACCCTCAAGGAGCTTACAATCTAAGGGCCCTAACTCACATTCATACATATACTAGGGCCAATTTAGACAGGATCTAATTTACCTACCAGCATGTATTTGGAGTGTGGGAGGAAACGGAGTACCCAGAGGAAACCCACGCAGGCACAGGGAGAACATGTAGACTCCAGGCAGGTAGTGCCATGGTTGGGATTCGAACCAGCAATCCTTTTGCTGCCAGGCGAAAGTGCTATCCACTACACCACTGTGCCGCCCCATGGACATGCAAATGGAAAATCGCTCTATTGCCGGCGAATATGCCTGTCAAATCGGCATATGTGGAAATAGTTGAAGTCAATGGGGCTCGAACCTGCAAAATCAAAAGGCCTCATTGAAGGCTTGTATGCAAGTTATTGCCATAAAAAAGTGTATGGGGACCTGGGTACTGCCCTGGGGAACATGTATCAATGCAAAAAAAAGTTTTTAAAAATGAAAAATTACTTTAAATATCATGCCTGTAAAGTGGCGCATCTGTGAGATGTATAGAAAATGCTGCAGTGATTATGACATTTCTAAAGGAAAAAATGTAATTTAACCGCTTGCCGACGGCTGATCGGCAATTGACGGCGACAATGTGGCTCTGTAACGCGAATCGCCGTCATACGACGGCGGCCGCGATACAGAGCCACTGTGAGCGCGCGCGCGCCGCCGGAGGCGCGCGCGCTCACTGTGTCCGGGGGGGTCCAGGGAGCGGGTCCGGCGGCTTCGATTGCCGCCGGCCACCCGCGATGCCCCCCCCCGGAGCGAATGAGCGGAGGTCCGTGTATGTAAACACGGACCTCCGCTCTGTGTGAGGGGGAAGGGAAGTGATCACAGCCTTCCTGTAAGTGAAGGCTGTGACCACTTCCTTTCCCCAGCTAGGCAAGTCCCCCTACAGTAAGAACACGCCCAGGGAACACAGTTAACCCTTAGAGCGCCCCCTGCAGGTTAACCCCTTCACTGCCAATGGCATTTACACAGTAATCAGTGCATTTTTATAGCACTGATCGCTGTATAAAT